>ML242864.1:1080-39895 GCA_005239495.1 Nicotiana undulata
CGCGATCGCGGAGCACAATTTCCAAACCCCACGCGATCGCAGCCACCTTCATGCGACCGCGACGACTATTCAACCTCGCCCCCACGCGCCTGCCTTATCCCTACGCGATCGCGAACTAAGGCACGCGATCGCACTGCTTTATTTCCTTCAACTCTGCGATCGCATCTCTATACCTGCGATCGCACAGAGCATTTTTCACCTGCCCCAATTTAACTCTCTGCAATCGCACTACTTCTCCTGCGATCGCAGTGAACAATTTCACTGTGCAAAAACTCCAGAAAACCAACAATTTTTCTAAGTCCAAATGAGCCCGTTAATCACCCGAAATCAATCCCGAGCCCCTCGGGACCCCAACCAAACTTACCAACATATCCCATAACATCATTCAAACTTATTTGCACTCTAAAAACATCAAAACTAACATCAAAACTCCAAATTCTCATCCAATTCAAGCCTATGATTTCCAAAAACTTCCGAAACTCGCATTTGATCAAAAACCCAACCAAATCATCTCCGAATGACCTGAAATTTTGCGGGCAAGTCCAAAATGACCTAACGAAGCTACAGCAACTCTCGGAATCCCATTCCGACCCTCGGATCAAAATCTCGCCTATCAACCGGAATTCGCCAAAATACTAACTTCGCCAATTCAAGCCTAATTCTACATCGGGCATCCTAAAAATATTCTGAACACACTCCTAAGTCCCAAATCACCTAACGAAGCTATCCGAACCATAAAATACGCATTCCGAGGTCGTTTACCAATAAGTCAACTCTTAGTTGACTTTTCCCATTTTAAGGCTGTTCTTAAGGACTAAGTGACTAAATTCTCATTTAACCATTTTGATTTCAAGCCTATCAACTCTTACACATTAATAATAGAATAACCAACATATAATAAGCCACTAACAATAGTTATAATGTAGGTTTTGCGTAATGACAGACCGGGTCGTTACACCTACTATATGAGTATTGCATCGACAATGTTTTTCGTTTTTGTCTTTCATTAACAGTTCAACCAAACTAACCAAATTATTACAATGAATAGATACGAAGGAAACATTCTGCCAAATAACAACATTTCTAGTTCAAATTTTCAATACCCAACACCACCCACAATCTGTCTACGGAGCCTCTAAAGATGGAAAAGACAAAGTCACCCTACCGACGACAAGGCCCCGGCTATACCTCAAAGCATAACAACATAAATAAAAGAAATGTGACATATTCTATACATAACCCCGAAAATAAATGGGTCTAACCAAGACTGCTGTGGAGAGAAAGAGAAAGCACCGCTACCTGCGATCAGCGCTACCAGCTTCAGATCCATCTACATCCATTAAAAGATGTAGCGCCTCCGGCAAAAAGGGACGTTAGTACCATTGAATAGTACTAGTATATATGAACAAACTTTACTCTAAGAAGAATTAAACTGTAAACAAGTAGAAGACAGTCATGGAAATCAAACAATACGACACAGAAATACAGAGAACACAAGTAAGAGTCTCATAGTTTCTTATTTCGTCTTTTCATCCTTTTGATTAATAGCCTCTTAATGTCAAGTGCCACAATTTATAATACCACCGTGTCGTTTTCACACGGAGTCCGGTCTCTGCCCGAACGGCTAAGCCATCCTAAGTGATACATCATCAACATCCTAATTCATAATACCACCGTGTCGCTTTCACACGGAGTCCGATCTCGGCCCGATCTGCTAAGCCATCTCACTTTGGGACATAACCATATCAATTTAATTATTAGGTTCACATTTCTTTCCCATCATTTATCACATAGTCCTTGGGACTTGGACATATTTAACAATTTGAGTCGCGTTCCCCTCCTTTAACCGTTTAGTAGCATCATCCTTCATATTAACAAGTACCAACATATAATGAATTTGTACACATAAATAAAGGAGCATGACAATCATAATTCACATTTTCAAGTAGCATAGTGACATGGTAAACAACTTAGAACAATTTGGGAACATGAATTTTCCAATCCAACACATTGAGACAATCAATTCTCATAGAATCAAGCAAGAAACTCATACCAAATGTTCGAACGCTAAGAAGATGATTATACAAAGATTAAAGTTATCCATACATACCTCAAAGAGCTTTTCCATAAGTTTATACAATACACCAACACCTCAAGACATAACAATCTATAAGGAGACATCGGAAATCGATTAATAATTAGGAAGATTACCCATGGTGTAGCTCTCTTAGGAATTTCATCAAACACCTAACATGTGAAGTAGACTACAAGGTTTAAAAATGGCAATTCCTTCTTCCCTCAACCAATTTAACAGAAACTACCCAAATTAGTTCTTTATATTCACATACTACAACTTAGTCCCACATGCATGGCCTATTTCTAACCCTCACAACATATTTGAACCCTTAACCTCTTGCATGAAATCATGGAAGTAGGACTTACCCAGATGGAGGATAATCTAGTGGTTATCTTCCTTGACTCTTGAAGACTTGAGCAAGATTTGGGTGACTATGAAGCTAGGTACCCTCTTTCTCTCTCTATATGCTCTCAACCCTCTCTAAAATCATTAGAAAATGACCCCAAATGAAGCCCCTAAACCTATTTATCAAAATGGGGGCGGGTTATCAAAATAGGAAAAATAAGCCTCCAAAACCGGGTCTGCGGTCGCATAATGGACCGCAAAACAAGAATGTGGGCCGTAAAATGCATCGCGAAACTGGTTCCCAAAACTGGGATACACTGGACCATTTTGCGACAGATTTGCGGTCGCAGATCAATTATTCGGATCGCATATTGATTTTGCGATCGCAGAATTGACACAGGATCACATTTTTTCAGCCTTTGGTAATTTGATCATAACGTTGTGTAGGAATGTCCAAATGACGAACGGTTTGAAGTGTTGAAAACTAGACTCGAAGACCTTTCATTTTATAGATTATTCATCATATAAGACCTTATATATATTTATATATGCTCGTTAAAAGTGCGGCCTTGTGCAAACACATTTGAATTTTTAACCTATTATGAAATTTTCAAATTGGGCTTAGATTTACGCCTCTCCTTGGACCCCACATAACTTTTTAGAGGACTTATACACTTATTTACCACATCCAATTCATTTAAATCATATTTATAGCACATACAATATTATAATTAGCCTACTTGGCACCCCGAAATCCTAAATTGCTTACAAAAGTTTCCGGTGTCACCCCCCAAAACCGAAGGGTGCGACCGGCGCTCAACCGAGCAAGCCTAACTAAGAAAGCCTAATAGGTTTCATTCTACCCAAAATTTAAGTTATGAAGAACAAGGAGATGAACTCCATAAATCCTACTTTATGAGCAATACATTAACAATCTTTATCTTCGTCTTTCATTAACGGTTACAATCATACTAAAAATACTATTACAATAAATACAAAGGAAACATTTTTCTAACTAACAACATTTCTAGTTAAATTTTCAATACCCGACACCACCCACGAGCTGTCTACGGAGCCTCTAAAGATAGAAAAGACAAAGTGACCCTGCCGACGACAAGGCCCAGGCTATACCTTAAAGCGTAAAAACATAAGCAAAAGAAATGTGACATATTTTATACATAACCCCGGAAAGAAATGGGGCGCACCAAGACTGTTGTGGAGAGAAAGATAAGGCACCGCTACCTGCAATCAGTGCTACCAGCTTCAGAGCCACCTACATCCATTAAAAGATATAGCGCCCCCGGCAAAAGGGACGTTAGTACCATCGAATAGTACTAGTATGTATGAACAAACTTTACTCTAAGTAGAAATAAATAGTAAACAAGTAGAAGGTAGTAATGGAAATCAAACAATACGACACAGAAATACAAAGAACACAAGTAAGAGTCTCATAGTTTCTTATTCCGATTGCATTCACCCTTATTTCTCCTCAACATACCATTCTTATTCCTCCTGTTGCGGAGCGCATCCCGATCCTACCGAACAATCACATTTCACCCTTATTCCTCCTGTTGTGGCGCGCAACTCGATCCCACCGGACATAGTTTAAATAAACAACAACAAAGCAAAAATTCAATTACAATAATTTCTACCACCAAGAGTATGAGTTCATAGCAACCGGAGAATCATGTGAAATCAAAGGGGCACAATAGCCTTTACAAAAACTTAGAGACATGTAAGGTACTCCATAACCATTTAACTTAATTAAATCAGTTCACATTTCTTTTTCATCATTTATTACATAGTCCTTGGCACTTGGATACATTTAACAATTGAGTTTGTTACCCTTTTCATTCGATCAGTAGCACTATCCTTCATATCGATAAGTTCCAACATATGATGAATTGTGCACTTAATAGGATAAGCATAAAGAATCATGATTCACAATTTCAAGTAACATGGTGACGTGGTAGATAACTAAGACAATTAGGGAACAAAATCTTAAGCCTCAACACATTAGAACAATCGATTCAAGTATGATCAATCAAGGAGCTCATATCGAATTCTCGGACAATAATGAGATGATTCTACAAAGATTAAAGTTTTCCATACATACCTCAAAGAGCTTTTCCTTAAGTTTCTACAATACACCAACACCTCTAGAAATAACAATCTATAAGGAGATAGCGGAAATCGATTAATAATTAGGAAGATTACCCATGGTGTAACTCTCTTATGAATTTCATCAAACACCTAACATGTGAAGAAGACTACAAGGTTTAAAAATGGCATTTCCTTCTCCCCTCAACCAATTTTAACAGTAACTACCCTAATTAGTTCTTTAATATCACATACTAGAACTTAGTACCACATGCATGGCCTATTTCTAACCCCCACAACATATTTGAACCTTTAACCTCTTGCATGAAATCTTGGAAGTAGGACTTACTCGGATGGAGGACAATCTAGTGGTTATATTCCTTGATTCTTGAAGTTTCACATGATTCTCCAGTTGCTATGAACTAATACTCTTGGTTGTAGAAATTCTTGTAATTGAGTTGTTGATTATTTAAACTATGTCCGGTGGGATCAGGTTGCGTGCCGCAACAGGAGGAATAAGGGTGGTATGTTGAGGAGTAATAAGGGGGAAATGTGATTATTCGGTAGGATCAGGATGTGCTCCGCAACAAGAGGAATAAGAATGGTATGTTGAGGAGAAATAAGGGTGAAATGTGATTGTCCGGCGGGATCGGGTTGCGCGCCGCAACATGAGGAATAAGATTGGTATGCTGAGGAGTAATAAGGGTGAATGCAATCGGAATAAGAAACTATGAGACTCTTACTTGTGTTCTCTATATTTCTGTGCCGTATTGTTTGATTTCCATGACTGCCTTCTACTAGTTTACTGTTTATTTCTACTTAGAGTAAAGTTTGTTCATACATACTAGTACTATTCGATGGTACTAACGTCCCTTTTATCGGGGGCGCTACATCTTTTAATGGATGTAGGTGGCTCTGAAGCTGGCAGCACTGATCGCTAGTAGCGGTGCCTTATCTTTCTCTCCATAGCAGTCTTGGTGCGCCACATTTCTTTCTGGGGTTATGTATTGTCGGGCCCCCTTTTTCAATCACACGGGTTAGGTACGGAGAGATCGGGTTGATGACATTCTGGACAACTCCTTAAAGGAAGAGGTTTAAGGAAGAGTCGCCACCTAACGATTTTATGGTGCGTTAGGGCACCTAGAGTTTATAACTCATGAACTAGTTCGCGTTACCAGAGATTGGGTAAGGGCTTGAAATTATCTCGAGGGGAAGGTATTAGGCACCTCTTAGGATCCACAACTGTGGGTCCCAACCAATAAGTTTTATGAATTTGGACGGCAAGCAAGTAACAAATGAGGTTCATATATGAGGGGATTTAAAACAAGTATGAAAGTCTTTAAAGGTTTTTGAATAACATAAACATTTGAAAAGAAGTGTCCTAGGTTTAAAGTAATATAGATCACTTCAATGCAATACCCGTTATGTCACACCTCGAGGAGGCGGCTACACGTGGTATTAGCGCACCGATCATCTTATCCGTATTCTACCTTTCCCGCCCCGTAAGGTTATTTAAAGCGTAGGTGTTGGTCACGAAAGCTTAGTGCCTGCCATTACCCGTCCTATCCTATGAGTCCTGGAGGGTGATTAGGACCGCTAATCCTACAGTGTGAGTGCTAGGCTGGACATCCCAAGTTTAAAGGATAAAATACTAGGCGACAAGCATAACGAGTAGGAATTAACATATGAAAGGACACATAGGGACAAATAAAGGCTCATAGATAGCTCCACAAGTAGACATATGATTGGCACGTCTCAAACTTAATTAAAGTCTCAGAAAGGGAAGTTTCAAGACAAGGGAGTTTTAGTAAAAGAGCAGTAGTTTAAGTTCAAATCTGAACAAGTTAAAACCGAAGTATTTAAAATAGTAATTGCAGGAATACAAGTATCAAAATCATTTTTAACTCAGGAGCATACAGTTACTCAGAATACTTTTGGAAAGCAGTGAATTGAGCGAAAGTACATTAGTTATTTGAAATTCGAAAATCCAGTAATGGACTGAAAATTCAGTAATTTGTAAGAATGCGTTTTAAAAAAAAATGTTCAGAAAAGACTTTAGGAGTAATACAGCAGATTTAAAACTTAATAGTTTGAAGCTAGATTAGAAGTCAGAAATCAGTGATTGAGGAACAAGATAATGCACTGTTTAAGAGTTGTTTTTATAAAACGAAATATAGGAGTTAGACAAACAGAACATATTTCCAGGAAAGGGGCAGGAACATCAAAGTTATGAATTTCTAAAGGGGGCAGATTAATAGAGGTCTGGTAGATTTGATTCCATTACGTGTTAAACCTAAGGCTTGCCTAGGCGTCTTAACATTTGCCTAATTATTTTAAGGGTGACATACATGCTCAGACTCTGATTTTAAACATGTTTGCAGAAAAGTTTGTTTTAAACGAATTGGCCAGATTTTATTAGATTAAGCATGCTAAGTAGTGGTTTAGCGGTTGAAACTCGAACAAGTATAGCCCTAGCAGCAGGATATCTAATGCACAAAGGGTTCCTAATAACATGGTTTCTAGAATGCCATGAATATGAAAAATGACAGTTTATTTGTTCATTATTAATTGATCAGGGTCATGAGAGGAATGAATGACATGCTGAAAGTGAAAGACCTAAAAACAGGATTTCTAAGATATGCAGTGCATGTCCTAAACAGGTTGTTCTATTGCACAAATAGGTAAATAAATCCTATGAACATGTTCTCTACCCATTACGGAAGCTAAACGTGCATATTCCCCCACCCATTTCACTATATAGCCCCAGCGGTCTGTTTACAAATTATTACAGCCTAAATATCAAACGAATTACAGTAATTGAAAGAAAAAAAGAAGTTACTCTATAGGGAGCCTTCACATAGGCCCAATCTTCCAGCCTCACCCCTTTCAACTTCACATCCTTATCCAGCCTGGGCACGACAAAGCTCCCAAAGGGCCCAAATAGGGCCCTGGCCAATACCAGCACCCAAGAATGTTGACAGTTACACAAGTGCAGTGTAGAGTGCCCTACCTCAGTGTCTCAAGGTTCAGAGGGAACTCATGGTTCCCTAAGCGATGCTCACACTGAGAAGGGTAGAACCTAAGGGTCTAGGAAATGTGAAAGTGCTTTTGAAAAGGAGTTTTGAGTTTGAAAAGAGGTTTTGAAGTCACATAGTTTCAGGGAAAACACATAAGGACTAATGTTAAAACAACAGAGAGTCCTAACTGAGTAGGATACCAAGGAACAATCACAAACAGGGAAAGGGGTTCAGGGGACTAATAAGGGTGATAATATGTAATAAGTTTACGTATAGATGCAACCCATAGAGATACCAAATAGTACACAGCTGCTACACAAACATATAGGGGATAATAAGCAGATAAGAAGAATGGGGAACAAGTACAGTATAGGACATGATAAGCTACAGAAAACAACACAGGATTCAGTTAAACTAGAAGAAGAAGAGAGATCATATAAGGGATTAGACATGCTAGTGACAGGGTAGCAATAGAACCACAAATAGAAGCACAAAAGAAAGAGCAAGAACCTTAAGAAAAATTGAAACATATTGTTTGGAGTGCAATAATATTAACTAGGACATATCAGTGATGCAAGTGAAGAGCAGCAGAAGAGAGAGTATTGAATAGCACAGTGTTAGCCTTGGCTTAGCAGCCGGCTAGTAGCAGATAATAATAGAGGCAAAAGAAGGCCAAGAGAAGTAGAATGCAAGAGCGTAATATAGAGAGAATGAAACAGTATTTGACTGATGCTAATGTCAGTCTGTGTGTGAAAGTGGGTCGTATTGACTGTGTTCGACTTCTTCCAATGTTAGTTTGTCCGTTATGCAAAAGAGAAGGGAGTATTTATAATGTTGAAAACGAGTAAACAAATAAGGTACGGAATAATAGCTTAACACAAGTATGGGAATAGTATCCAATCAGTATCAATTAGGGATATGGACTCCCTTAATTAAGGAATCAAGTTCAAACGGACACAATCAAAGCTAAATAAGGAAAATGAATCATTGTAAAACTGATTTTACTATAATTAGAGTAATAAAGTATAAATCATGTATTAAGGCTAAAACATACAATTAAGGAAGCCTGTATTAACATAAAAATAGGGCAGCGTACCAATTTTGAATTCTGAAAATAGGTTCAAAGAGATACGCTTGAAAATCACAGAGAATCAGTAATAAACAAGGAGAGTATCACATAGATAAGGAAGCAGTTCAAAATCATAGGCATAGGGCATATATCATGAGTAATTACACAGAATCAGTGTAACAATCATGTGAACAATCAATAACGAGCAATCAGACTCGATAAATAACAGGTATTGAGCAAAATCAGTCAAACCCTAAGAACAATTTTGAGCAGGAAACATAAAGCACATAGACCACACACGAAACCCAGAACACTTATGAAAGACATGCAAGCATGTCGAACAATTAAGCATAGAGGTTGAAGGCAAAAAATCATAAACTAGGTTTCGATTAAGGATTTAGGGTTTCAGCAAAGAATCAAACAAAGTAGAAAAACCTCGAATAAACAAGCGAACATAAGAAGAGTCGTAAAGTATAACTAAGGAATCAGGATTTAAAATCGTTTAAGAGGGATTCGAAGAACCCTAGTTCTTAGAAAATGAAAATCATTCGAAGAATACCAGGTTTTAAAAGAAAAAAAATGGATGAAAATCACTGAGATAACGCAGATCTTAAGAGAAATTGAAAGGTCAGAACTAGGGTTTCGGAGAGAACCCATAGATAACTGAAAAACCTGGTGTAATACTTAGAGAGGGTGGTATCCGAAACACCACCGGGTTGAACCTCACCGGAGAAGGCCGAAAACGCCCAGACAGGAGCCTCCATGGCTGTCTGGCATGGTTGAAATCCTTAAAGGGGCTTAGAGATGAAGTAGCCGGAGCGATGTGGCTTCATGGTGGCCGGTGGTTGAAGGGGTGAGACTGGAGGTGGCCGGAGATGAAGGCTGAGCCATCGGAGAAGGANACAACTCATATTGAATGGGGATTGGGCCGGGTTGGTTTGGGGTTTGGGTTGGGTATTTAATTGGGTTTGGGTTGGGTATTTAATTTGCTAGATTTTAAATGAAATATGGCTAGTTATTAAATACCCCAAAAATAGATAAGTAATTAAATAAACAACCAATAATTGTACAAAAAATGGAATTGAGTTTAAATAGATGAAATTACAGTAATTAAATAATATTAAGTGTAAAAATGCATAATTTTCGAATTAAAATAATACACAATGTTCAATTGGGCTATAATTGGAAAATTATTGTAATTGAAATTAAATGAGACCCAACTGGCCAATTTACAAAATAATTGGATTTTAATAAGTAAAAGTTGATTATAAATGACATACCGAACTGGAAAATATTTTGAAATTATTTTAGAGCACAATTTATGAATTATATACAATATTAAATAAATAGGGAAACAACTTAGATAAAAATATGGAAAAATTAGGAGAAATACTCATTATTGCAAAGAGTGATTTTGAAAGCATATATACAAGTTTGAAAATAATTTGAGGAAAAATTGGGTATCAACATGTATAGAATATGTCACATTTCTTTTGCTTATGTTGTTACGCTTTGAGATATAGCCGGGGCCTTGTTGCCGGCAGGGTCACTTTGTATTTTCTATCTTTAGAGGCTTCGTAGACAGCTCGTGGGTGGTGTCGGGTATTGAAAATTTAACTAGAAATGTTGTTAGTTAGAAAAATGTTTCCTTTGTATTTATTGTAATAGTTTGTTTAGTATGATTGTAACCATTAATGAAAGACGAAGATAAAGATTGAATGCTCATAAAGTAGGATTTATGGAGTTCATCTCCTTGTTCTTCATAACTTAAATTTTGGGTAGAATGAAACCTAATAGGCTTGCTCAGTCGGGCTTGCTTGGTTAAGCGCCGGTCTCGCCCCTCGGTTTTGGGGCGTGACAATTCCTTCTCCCCTGAACCAATTTTAACAGTACCTACCCAAATTAGTTCTTTAATATCACATACTACAACTTAGTCCCACATGCATGGCCTATTTCTAACCCCCACAACATATTTGAACCCTTAACCTCTTGCATGAAATCTTGGAAGTAGGACTTACTCGGATGGAGGACAATCTAGTGGTTATCTTCCTTGATTCTTGAAGACTTGAGCAAGATTTGGGTGATTATGAATCTAGGCCCCTTCTTTCTCTCTCTATATTCTCTCAACCCTCTCTAAAATCAGTAGAAAATGACCCCAAATGAAGCCCCTAAGCCTATTTATCAAAATGAGGTCGGTTTATAAAAATAGGAAAAATAAGCCTCCAAAATCGGGTCTGCGGTCGCATAATGGGCCGCAAAACAAGAATGTGGGTCGCAAAATGCATCGCAAAACTGGCATTCAAAACTGGGCTACATTGGGCCATTTTGCGACCAGATTTGCGGTCGCAAATCTAGCGGACCGCATAATGGTTTTGCAATCGCAGATTCGGCACAGGATCACATTTTTCTAGCCTTTTGTAATTTGATCATAACTTTGTGTAGGAATGTTCAAATGACGAACGGTTTGGAGCGTTGGAAACTAGACTCAAAGTCCTTTCATTTTATATGATGTTTATTACATAAAACCTTATATATATTTAGATATGCTTGTTCAAAATGTGGACTTATGCAAACACATTTTGAATTTTAGCCTATTATGAAATTTTCCTATTTGGCTTAGACTTATGCCTCATCTTGGACAAGTAATGTGGGGGATACTGTGATATTTAGGGATTCCAACCTTCTTTGATACTCCATATCGTGCGATAGAGTTCAAGATAGGGAGTTAATATCCCCTCTAAGTCTTATTCTTAAGATTTTTAATCTTTACACAATAATTTGAAGCTTGTGAGGAGGGATTGATCCCACCATTGAGTCCGAAGGGGATTTCCCAAAGACTTTTAGGAGAATGTATTGAGCCCTGGAGGTATTAGTATAACCTGTCACTAAGGGGGGGAGTACCCTTGTCCCTATTAATGTCATTGCACCACGAAATCCTGTAGTATATCGGCACATTAGGGATGTGGAGTCGAGGGGCATCGATTAAGTTATTGCCCTATCAACCTAAATTCATTAAGTGAGTCACTCCTTAGTACATCCTCTTGAGAAACATAAATATTCTACTTAATGGGTATGTACATACGTAGTGGGGAAAGTTCTCGTAATCATGGTCTTGTCAAGCCACTGAATCACAAAATATTGCATGTATATGCCCTTGAAACGAGACCATTATTTCGTGAATGCACTCCACCATAAATTTTCTTATATACAATCTTTCGTGACATTGAGCTCTATAATCATGTCCCTGAATTGAGTTGTAACTATAGAATTACTATTTTCCACACGCTTTTCTAAACTCTTAACAAAGGACTATGCCTGAAGAATTTCTTATCGAATGAATGGATGAACAATTATCATATTTTCACACAAATTAAAAAGATATCTTCTCTAGAACCTTTTATTCTTCTATATTCAAAAGCCTAGGCCATTTTGCTTCGAGTTTCTGCGTCAATCTGAATGTTGACATAGTATCATAGTGAAGATCTTCTTTTTTTCATCATCATCTCTGGTATGATAGTGCCCCCGCTCTATCTTTGTTGAGACTTTCATTTTGGCCCAGTGGTCGGAATCGGCAAGATTTTAATTTGTTTGGCTAGAATCTCCCTCTTCTCTGACAGGTTATTTTCTGGATTTGGTCTGCTCAATTACATTTGACATTATTAAATCTCCATCGAAGCTAGGGTCTGTCGAGCCTCCATGTAGCTAGACCATGCTACTTATTCTTGTGGTTCATCTTATTCTTGAAAGTTGTCCTCCTTCTGGTTGTAAGGAAGACGAGCATTTTCACTCCTCTTTTGATTTTCATGATACTTGTTTGAGTGTCTATATATGTTATTTTCTCTATGTTGCTAAAAATCCAACTGATTTTGACGTTAGCAGTAGCTCCACTAGCCGTGAAGCTATTGAGTTTTCTCCTAGAAACCTCAAGTCCTCTTTTTGTTAATCCCTCTGATATACCTGGTCTTCCCCTGGTTGTTGTCCTATTATTCCAGTTCCCATTTTGGTGGTTGAAGGAAGATCATAATTGTGTCTTTGGCATCTAGAAATACAGTTTCTTTGATCGATGGTAATCCACCCGAATTCCCTTGCCAATTCAGTTGAGCCCAGACAATGGGATAGATGTAACAATACCTTTATCTTCTGGTTAACTAGTTTTCGGTCTTTTGATATTACCGAGATTTTCAGTATTCTGACATAACTAAACAAGGATATGAAATTATAGGTGGCGGAGGTAAGTCAATACATCATCTCACTTTAACGATGAATCTGCTTCATTCACTATCAACTACACTATTCTTTCTCAATCCTATCCCCTTCAGAAGCACCATCCTTAAAGATTGAACTTTGACCCAGAAAGAGTAGCTCTATTTTTAAAATACTTCAAGAAGTATGTTTAATGGATTAACGAATGCCACGAATTATATGGGTTCCCACCTCTCTTTAAGTTCATCACGGGTCGAAAGCATGCCGCACTTGCTGAAATTGAATGATCTCCCTCCAATAATGGATCATCTATGCATGTGCTAAGCCAACAATCCTCTTCGCAGTCTAACTCTCGCTTTTAGTTTTGGGTTCACCAAGGAGCAATACACCTAGTAACACATTCATATGTCAAGCCTTTCTCTCGGCCAAGTCTTATTGCTTCTCCCAATTTGGATGGTAATAGCGGGTTGTGTAGAAGTGTGTTGTAGTACTTCATTGTGAAATAGAGTTGCTAAACATAGTTGGATTTTTGAATTCTGGAGCTATACATCACGTGACTACATACGGAGATCTTCTTTAAAAAATTTAGCTTCTCGTAATCCCTTATATTATCACCCTTCTCAGTGGTTACAACGTAAAGGTTACTTCTATAGGCTCTCTCACTTCCTTTTCATTTACCTTGTATTATGTGTCATCTCTCCGTATTTTTCAGTACAATCTTATCTCAGTTTCTCGAATAGCTATCCAACTATATGATTTGATTCAATTTACCTCACTTTTATGTACTCTACAAACCCCCGTTACTAAAAATCGCATTGAAAGTGCGTAATTTTCCCCTTACTATAGACTTCTAATGTCTTCAACTCTGTTTAAGTTTGTTGATTCCAAATGGTGCTATTAGCTGTGCTGCCTTACAATCTATTTCATCTGGTAACCCGTTTTATGAATCTAATTTTATGCTTTATGGCATCAAAGAGGAAGCCTCATGGCATCAAGGATCGAGACATGTTCTTTTGTTAGAATAAAAAGATATTGCTCGTACTCCCTAAAAAATGTTCTCCTAAACAATCATCTACCTGCTCTGCTTGTCCCAGTGACTAGATGACTCAGGTTATTTTTCTCCGATAAGTGTATTAAGACTTCTCACCTTTTCAAATTTATTCATGTGGACACTTTGAGGCCTTATTCTACACTAACCCGTAATGGTTTTAAGTACTTTCTCGCCATTGTTGACAATTTTTCTAGGGCTACGAGGGATTGTCTCATGGGTTCCAAAAGTAATTATTTTCCTTAAGTTCAAGCTTATATTGACATTATTTCAAACCAAAGCGTGCCCCCTTTTCAAAAGTCTTAAATGAGTCAGATATGATGAGGTTATGTGGCTTTATGCTCACTCGGCTTCTAGGATTATTGACAATGTTATTTTCATGTGAGGGGAATTTGGCTACCCCCTTGGCATTCCACCTCCTTATGGAGGATAGGCGTTTTTTGTCTTTCTTCCCGAAGCGTTACGTAAACCATTAGAACCTCTCTAACCAATACATGCTTTCACCCCTATGGTAGGATGTCCTAGCTATGTGGTTTCACCCGTAAGAGGGTTGAGATTAGACGCTTCTAGATTTTTGCACATACCATAAGCACATTGATTTGGAAGACCAGTTGTCATACCTCTAATCATCCTTTACCGGATCAGTTGTCGAGAAGGGCTAAATTGTTCGAATTATGATAATTTCATACGTGGATGACTTCTTTTCCATCCTCATGCGCTTGTGGCATAGAGTCCTTGTGTCGCTTATTGTTAGGAGTGAAATCAAATTCCATGTATTTCTTTTGTGGCCTCGATCACACCCATGTTGCAAGAGTCTTAGCATTTGAGCTCAACTACTTACCTTACACTCAGGGACACAACCGGTGTATCATACATGACCACCTCTTTTAAATCTCAAGATCACGTACATGGTATCCACCTTATCTAGAAATACTAGTTACCACTATGCTTCATTTATCTGACAATTGATGTCGTCACTTGGTTTAAACCATGTCAGCATCGTTAGTAGAAATCTTCGTGTCTCTTAGCATATAACCTCATGGGATACTCTGCTCAACACATTGATGGGTTCCTGAGTAATTCCAGTTCAATCTTGAACTCAATTGTTCCTCATTGTATTAGATCTATTTGGTATTGAAAGTTCAAACGTGTCAAAAAGGAAGCATCACCCTGTCATTACATATATTTGATAGGTAATTTTATGGTCAATTTATGATAGTGCATCTTAGAGTAATCGTGAAGGTCACCACAGGTTTAGTTTGGGTGTTCGCGTAGAGATTTAGAATTTAGGAGGGTGAACAAGTTATTCTCAATATTTTCCCCTGGAGATGTTATGTGAATTGATAATGAAGGGTACATAAGCGCATTTCCCACTAGGCTGCACTAGGAGTATGATGTTTCCCCTTAGCGTTTCCTCATGTATATTGTGTTTTCATATGTCTATGTCTAAGAAGGTAGTTGGAGATCCTTTGTGTATCATCCCGGTGGAAATTATTGAAGGTGAAGTTAATGGATAATTAGCTTATGCGAGTTGTTATCCTTGTTAGATAAGTTTGGGGGTTGGGATTGTTTCCGTGAATGTGTTATGGAAAAGCCTGTAAGTCAAGGAGGCCACCTTGCCGGCCGAAATTGTCGTGAAAAGAAAATATTTTCGCTTGATTGTGTAACAATTAGTTTCGAGTTTAAAGGTACCTTATAGGTGTTATGATTTAAAAATGTGCAGTCCATTTTCAGGTATCATTATGATAATGTAGTGCTTGTAATGGTGATATTAGTGTTATTGAAATATACGTTGTGGTGCTTTGTCGAGTTATGGATGAGTTGTTAGGATGGTTTTGGGTGGTTCTCTGGCAGGTGGATAGGCCTAGTTACAAAGGAGATGCTGCCAAAATTTCTGAAAAGTCTGGGAGTTAGTCAAAATTTAGAAACTTGAGGTTGACTATAAAAGAGATTTGTTATGTTATGGGCGGACTGATGATCCTAAGCGGGGGAGAATGTAAGGCCCCAGAAAATTTTGCTAAGCAATTTAGGATTTCGGGGTGCCAAGTAGGCTAATTATAATATTTTATATGCTATAAATGTGATGTAAATGAATTGGATGTGGTAAATAAGTGTATAAGTCCTATAATAAGTAATGTGGGATCCAAGGAGAGGCCTAAGTCTAAGCCCAATTTAAGAATTTCATAATAGGTTAAATGTACAATTGTGTTTGCACAAGTCCACACTTTGAACGAGTATATATAAATATATATAAAATCTTATATGATGAAAAACCTATCAAATGAAAGTTCTTTGAGTTTAGTTTGCAACGCTTCAAACCGTTTGTCATTTGGACATTCCTACACAAAGTTATGATCAAATTACCAAAGGCTGGAAAATGCGATCTTATGTCAATTCTGCGATCGCAAAATCAATATGCGATCCACATAATTGATTTGCGACCGCAAATCTGGTCACAAAATGGGCCAGTGTATCCCAATTTTGGGCACCAATTTTGCGATGCATTTTGCAGCCCACATTCTTGTTTTGCGGTCCATTATGCGACCGTAGACCCATTGTTGGAGGCTTATTTTTCCTATTTTTATAACCCGACCCCATTTTGATAAATAGGTTTAGGGGCTTCATTTGGGGTCATTTTCTAATGATTTTAGAGAGGGTTGAGAGCATATAGAGAGAGAAAGAGGGTACCTAGATTCATAGTCACCCAAATCTTGCTCAAGTCTTCAAGAATCAAGGAAGATAACCACTAGATTATCCTCCATCCGGGTAAGTCCTACTTCCATGATTTCATGCAAGAGGTTAAGGGTTCAAATATGTATTGAGGGTTAGAAATAGGTCATGCATGTGGGACTAAGTTGTAGTATGTGAATATAAAGAACCAATTTGGGTAGTTCCTGTTAAAATTGGTTGAGGAAAGAAGGAATTGCCATTTTTAAACCTTGTAGTCTACTTCACATGTTAGGTGTTTGATGAAGTTCCTAATAGAGCTACACCATGGGTAATCTTCCTAATTATTAATCGATTTCCGCTGTCTCCTTATAGATTGTTATTTCTAGAGGTGTTGGTGTATTGTATAAACTTAAGGAAAAGCTCTTTGAGGTATGTTTGGCTAACTTTAATCTTTGTAGAATCATATCCTTAGTGTCCGAACATTTGGTATGAGTTCCTTGCTTGATTTTATGAGAATTGATTGTCTCAACGTGTTAGATTGGAAAATTCATGTTCCCAAATTTTTCTAAGTTGTTTACCATGTCACTATGCTACTTAAAAATGTGAATTATGATTGTCATGCTCCTTTATTTATGTGTACAAATTCATTATATATTGGTACTCATTAATATTAAGGATGATTCTATTTAACGGTTAAAAGAGAGGAATGTGACTAAAATTGTTAAATATGTCCAAGTGCCAAGGATTGTGTGATAAATGATGAGAAAGGAATGTGAACCGAATAATTAAATTGATATGGTTATGTCCCAAAGTGAGATGGCTTAGCCGATCGGGCCTAGATTGGACTCCATGTTGTACATATGGTGGTATTTGCATCGAAAATATGTTATTGGTTATGTCTCACTGTTTCAAGTGAGATGGCTTAGCCAATCGGACCGAGATCGGACTCCATGTTGTACACATGGTGGTATTTGCATCAAAAATATGATATTGGTTATGTCTCACTGTTTCAAGTGAGATGGATTAGCCGATCGGGCCGAGATCAGACTCCGTGTGAAAACGACATGGTGGTATTATGAATTAGGATGCTGATGATGTCTCACTTAGGATGGCTTAGCCGGTCGGGCAGAGACCGGAATCTGTTTGAAAATGACACGGTGGTATTATAAATTGTATCCCTGTTAATGTTACTGCACCACCAAATCCTATAGTATATTGGTATGGTACCAACGTATGTTAGGGATGTGGATTCGAGGGGAATCGACTAAGTCGTCGCCCTATCAACCTAAAGTCGTTGATTCAGTCACTCCTTGGTGCATCCTCATAAGGAACACCTAGATTCTATTCACTATGTATGTACGTCCGTAGTAGGGGGGGGGGGGGGGGGGGAGTTCTCATAAACATGGTCTTGATAAGACACTGAATCACAAAACATTGCATGCATCTACTCCTTGAACGAGATCCATTATTTCGTGAATCCACTCCACCACAAATTTTCTTATATGCAATCTCTTATGCCATCGATCCCTATAATCATATCCTTGAATTGAGTTGTAACTATAGAACTACTACTTCCGACACGCCTTTTTAAACTATCAACAAGGGACTATACCCGAAGAACTTCTTACCGAATGAATGGATGGGCAATTCTCATATTTTCGCACAAAATAAAAAGATATTTTCTCTCGACCCTTTATTATTCTCTATTCAAAACCCTAGGCCATGTTTCTTCGAGTTTCTGCTTCAGTGTGAATGTTGACATAGTATCATAGTGAAGATCTTGCCTTGTTTTATCATCCTCTTTAGTCTGGTAATGCCCTCACTCTACTTTGCTGAGACCTTCATTTTCACCTAGTGATTGGAGTCGGCAAGATTTTCATTTGCTTTGGCGAGTTCTCCTTCCTCTCTTGCAAGTTATTTTCTGGATTTGGTCTGCTCAATCACTTTTGGTTACATTGCTAAATCTCCATCAAAATTAGGGTTTGTCGAGCCTCTATTTTTGTAGCTGGATCATGCTATTTATTCTTGTTGTTCATCTTATTCTTGAAGGTTGTCCTTATTCTAGTTGTAAGGAAGATGAGTACTTTCACCCCTCTTTTGATTTGCAGGATACTTGTTTGAGTGTTTCTATCTGTTAATTGCTCTATTTTGCTATGAATCAAACTAATATTTTAATGTTAGTAGCGGCTCTACTAGCCGTGAGGCTTTTGATTTTACTCCTAGAAACCTCAAGTCCTCTTTCTGTTAATTCCTCCAATGTACCCGGTCTTTCCTTGGTTGTTGTCCTTTTTTTTTCTAGTTCCAATTTTAGTGGTTGAAGGAAGATCATAATTGTGTCTTGGGCATCCTGAAATAAAGTTTCCGTTATCGATGGTAATCCAACCGAATCCTTTTGCCAATTCAGCCGAATCCAGAAAATGGGATAGATGTAACAATACCTTTATTTTCTTGTTAACTAGTTTTCGGTCCTCTAATATTACTAGGGGTTTCAGTATTCTGACATAACTAAAGAAGGATATAGAATTATAGGTGGAGAGGCAAGTCAATCCATCCTCTAACTTTAACTACGAATCTGCTTCGTTCACTATCAGCTATACTATCCCTTCTCAATCATATCCCCCTTAGAATCTTTACCCTTAAAGGTTGAACTCTGAACCAGAAAGAGTAGCTCTAATTTGAAAATACTTCAAGATATCTAGTTATTGTATCAATAAATGCCACAAATTACATGGGTTCCCACCTCACTTCAAGTTCATCAAGGGTTGATAGCATGACACAATTGCTGAGATTGAATGATCTCCTTTTCGATAATGGATTATCTACGCATGTGCTAGTCCAACGATCCGCTTATAAGTCTAACTCTCACCTTTTGGTTTTGGGTTAACCAAGTGGCAATACACCTAGTAACACATTCATATGTAAAATCCTTTCTCTCAGTCAAGTCTTATAGCATCTCCCAATTTGGCTGGTAATAACTGGTTGTGTAGAAGTGTGTTGTAGTGCTTCATTGTGAAGTAGAGTTGCTAAACATAATTGGATTTTTGAATTCTGGAGCTATACCTCATGTGACTACATACAAAGATCTTCTTTCAAAAATTTAGCTTCTCGTAATCCCTTATTTTACCACCCTTCCTAGTGGTTACAATGTAAAGGTTACTTCCATAGGCTCTCTCACTTTATTTTCATTTACCTTGCATCATGTATCATTTCTCCGTATTTTTCAATACGATCTTATCTCATTTTCTCGACTAGCTATCCAAATATATGATTCAATTCAACTCACCTAACTTTTATGTACTCTACAAGACCCATCTTCTAAAAAGGACACTGGAAGTAGGTGAATTCCCCTTCACTACAGACTTCTAATGTCTTCAACTCAGTTTAAGCTTGTTGGTTCCAAATGGCGCTCTTTAGTTTGATGCCTTACTATCCACTTCATCTGATAACCCTCATTGTAAAACTCATTTTATGTTTTATGGCATCAAAGAGGAAGTCTTATAGCATCAAGGATGGGGACATATTCCTTTTGTTAGAATAAATAAACATTGGTGGTATTCCTTGTCGATTTTCTTCTAAACAATCATTTAACTGCTATGATGTCCCTGTGACTAGATAACCTAGGTTACTTTTCCCCAATAAATGCATTAAGACTTATCATTCTTTCAAACTAATTCATGTGGAAACTTTGAGGCCTTATCCTACACTAACTCGTAATGGTTTTAAGTACTTTCTCGCCATTGTTGACGATATTTCTAGGTTTACGTGAAATTGTCTCATGGGTTCCAAAAGTAATGATTTTCCTGAGGTTCAAGCTTATATTTCCATGATTTCAAGCCAAAGTGCGTCCCCTTTTCAAAGTATTATAATGGGTCGAATTGGATGGGTTACGTGGCCTTTTGCTCACTCGGCTTCTTGGATTATTGACAACGTCATTATCATGTGCGAGGAGTTTTGCTACCCTTGTCATTCCACCACCTTAGGGAGGATAGGAGTTTTAATTGTCTTTTTTTCCAGAGCGTTACGTCAACCATTAGAACCCCTCTAACCAATACATGATTTCACCCCTATGGTAGGATGTCCTAGCTACGTGGTTTCACCCGTAAGCGGGTTGAGATTAGACGCTTCCAGATTAATTCGGAAGACCAGTTGTCTTACCTCTAATAATCCTTTACAGGATCAGTTGTCTAGAAGGGTTAAATTGTTCGATTTATGATAATTTCATAAGTGAATGACTTCTTTTCCATCCTCATGCGCTTGTGGCATAGAGTCCTTATGTCGCTTATTGTTCGGAGTGAAATCAAATTCCATGTATTTCTTTTGTGGCCTCGATCACACCCATGTTGTAAGAGTCTTATTATTTGAGCTGAACTACTTACCTTACACTCCGGGACACAACTGGTGTATCATACTTGGCCAATTCTTTTAAATCTCAAGATTATGTACATGGTATCTGCCTCATCTAAGAATACTAGTTACCACTATGCTTCATCTATCCGATAATTGATGTCGTCACTAGGATTAAACCATGTCAGCATCATTAGTAGATATCCTCGTGTCTCTTAGCATATAACCTCATGAAATACTCTGCTCAGCACATTAATGGATTCCTGAATAATTCCAGCCCAATCTTGAACTCCGTTGTTCCTCATTGTATTAGACCTATTTGGTATTGAAAGTTCAAACGTGTCAAAAAGGAAGCATCACCCTGTCATTACATATATTTGATAGGTAATTTTATGGTCAATTTATGATAGCACATCTTAGAGTAATCGTGAAGGTCACCACATGTTTAGTTTGGGTGTTCACGTAGAGATTCAGAATTCAAAAGAGTGAACATGTTATTCTCAATATTTTCCCCTGAAGATGTTATGTGAATATATAATGAAGGGTACATAAGCGCATTTCCCACTAGGCTGCACTAGGAGTATGATGTTTCCCCGTTGTTGTTTCGCACGTGTTTTGTGTTTTCATATGTCTACGTCTAAGAAGGTAGTTGGAGATCCTTTGTGTATCATCCCGATTGAAATTATTGAAGGTGAAGTTAATGGATAGTTAGCTTATGCGAGGTATCTAGCTGTCATCCTTGTTAGATAAGTTTGGGGGTTGGGATTGTTTCCGTGAATGTGCTATGGAAAAGCCTGTAAGTCGAGGAGGCCACCTTGAAGGCCGAAAGTGTCGTGGAAAGGAAATATTTTTGCTAGATTGTATAAAAATTAGTTTTGACTTGATGGGTACCTTATAGGTGTTATGATTTAGAAATGTGCAGTCCATGTTCATGTATCATTATGGTAATGTAGTGCTTGTAATGTTGAGATTAGTGTTATGGATATATACATTGTGGTGCTTTGTCGAGTTATTAATGAGTTTTTAGGATGGTTTTGGTGGTTCTCTGGCAGGTGGATAGGCCTAGTTACAAAGGAGATGCTGCCGAAATTTCTCAAATAATTGGGAGTTAGTCAAAATTTAGGAACTTGAAGTAGGTTAGAAAAGAGAGATGTTATGTTAGGTGTTTGGGGAAGGCTCTACCTCTCATTCGAGGACGAATGATCCTAAGCAGGGGAGAATGTAAGGCCCTGGAAAAATTTGCAAAGCAAATTAGGATTTCAGGGTGCCAGGTAGGATAATTAAAATATTTTATGTGCTATAAATGTTATGTAAATGAATTGTATGTGGTACATAAGTGTATAAGTCATATAATAAGTAATGTGGGGTCCAAGAAGAGGCCTAAGTCTAAGACAAATGGGAAAATTTCATAATAGGCTAAAATTCCAAATGTGTTTTCACAAGTCCACACTTTGAACGAGAATATCTTAATATATATATATATATATATTAAGATATTCTCGTTCAAAGTGTGGACTTGTGAAAACACATTTGGAATTTTAGCCTATTATGAAATTTTCCCATTTGTCTTAGACTTAGGCCTCTTCTTGGACCCCACATTACTTATTATATGACTTATACACTTATGTACCACATACAATTCATTTACATAACATTTATAGCACATAAAATATTTTAATTATCCTACCTGGCACCCTGAAATCCTAATTTGCTTTGCAAATTTTTCCAGGGCCTTACATTCTCCCCTGCTTAGGATCATTCGTCCTCGAATGAGAGGTAGAGCCTTCCCCAAACACCTAACATAACATCTCTCTTTTCTAACCTACTTCAAGTTCCTAAATTTTGACTAACTCCCAATTATTTGAGAAATTTCGGCAGCATCTCCTTTGTAACTAGGCCTATCCACCTGCCAGAGAACCACCAAAACCATCCTAAAAACTCATTAATAACTCGACNTAGTCTAGTTTCCAACGCTTCAAACTGTTTGTCATTTGGACATTCTACACAAAGTTATGATCAAATTACCAAAGGCTAAAAAAATGCAATCCTGTGGCGAATCTGCGATCGCAAAACCATTATGCGAGGGAGGGGCGCGACCGGCGCTCAGCCGAGCAAGCCCGACTAAGCAAGCCTATTAGGTTTCAATCTACCCAAAATTTAAGTTATGAAGAACAAGGAGATGAACTGCATAAATCCTACTTTATGAGCATTACATTAACAATCTTTATCTTCGTCTTTCATTAACGGTTACAATCATACTAAAAAAACTATTTCAATAAATACAAAGGAAACATTTTTCTAACTAACAACATTTCTAGTTAAATTTTCAATACCCAACACCACCCACGAGCTGTCTAAGGAGCCTCTAAAGATAGAAAAGATAAAGTGACCCTGCCGGCGACAAGGCCCCGGCTATACCTCAAAGCGTAACAACATAAGCAAAAGAAATGTGACATATTCTATACATAACCCCGGAAAGAAATGGGGCGCACCAAGGCTGATGTGGAGAGAAAGATAAGGCACCGCTACCTGCGATCTGTGCTACTAGCTTTAGAGCCACCTACATCCATTAAAAGATGTAGCGCCCTAGGAAAAATGGACGTTAGTACCATCGAATAGTACTAGTATGTATGAACAAACTTTACTCTAAGTAGAAATAAACAGTAAACTAGTAGAAGGAAGTCATGGAAATCAAACAATACGGCACAGAAATACAGAGAACACAAGTAAGAGTCTCATAGTTTCTTATTCCGATTGCATTCACCGTTATTACTCCTCAACATACCATCCTTATTCCTCCTGTTGCGGTGCGCATTCCTATCCCACCGGACAATCACATTTCACCCTTATTACTCCTCAACATACCACCCTTATTCCTCTTGTTGCGGTGCGCAACTCGATCCCACCGGACAATCACATTTCATCCTTATTCCTCCTCAACATACCACCCTTATTCCTCTTGTTGCGGTGCGCAACCCGATCCCACCGGACATAGTTTAAATAAACAACAACAAAGCAACAACTCAATTACAAGAATTTCTACCACCAAGAGGATGAGTTCATAGCAACCGGAGAATCATGTGAAATGAAAGGGGCACAATAACCTTTACAAAAACAGTGAGACATGTAAGGTACGCCATAACCATTTAACTTAATTAAATCAGTTCACATTTTTTCTCATCATTTATTACATAGTCCTTGGCACTTGGATACATTTAACAATTGAGTTTGTTACCCTTTTCATTCGTTCAGTAGCACTATCCTTCATATCGATAAGTTCCAACATATGATGAATTGTGCACGTAATAGGATAAGCATAAAGAATCATGATTCACAATTTCAAGTAACATGGTGACGTGGTAAGCAACTAAGATACGCCTCAACACATTAGAACAATCAATTCAAGTATGATCAAGCAAGGAACTCATACCGAATTCTCGGACACTAACGAGATGATTCTACAAAGATTAAAGTTAGCCATTCATACCTCAAAGAACTTTTCCTTAAGTTTCTACAATACACCAACACCTCTAACAATAACAATCTATAAGGAGATAGCGGAAATCGATTAATAATTAGGAAGATTACCCATGGTGTAAATCTCTTAGGAATTTCATCAAACATCTAACATGTGAAGTAGACTACAAGGTTTTAAAATGGCAATTCCTTCTCCCCTCAACCAATTTTAACAGGAACTACCCAAACTAGTTCTTTAATATCACATACTACAACTTATTCCTACGTGCATGGACTATTTCTAAACCCCACAACATATTTGAACCCTTAACCTCTTTCATGAAATCTTGGATGTAGGACTTACCCGGATGGAGGACAATCTAGTGGTTATCTTCCTTGACTCTTGAAGACTTGAGCAAGATTTGGGTGATTATGAAGCTAGGCCCCCTTATTTCTCTCTCTATATGCTTTGAAACCTCTCTAAAATCAGTAGAAAATGACCCCAAATGAAGCCCCTAAACCCATTTATCAAAATGGGGTCGGATTATAAAAATAAAAAAAATAAGCCTCCGAAATCGTGTCTGCGGTCGCATAATGGACCGCAAAACAAGAATGTGGGTCGCAAAATGATTCGAAAAACTGGCACCCAAAACTGGGCTACACTGGGCCACTTTTGACAAGATTTGTGGTCGCAAATCTATTATGCGGACCGCATAATGGTTTTGCGATCGCAGATTCGCCACATGATCACATTTTTCAGCCTTTGGTAATTTGGTCATAAATTTGTGTAGGAATGTCCAAATGACGAACAGTTTGAAGCATTGGAAACTAGATTCAAAGACCTTTAATTTTATAATTTGTTCATCACATAAAACCTTATATATATTTATATATTCACGTTCAAATTGTGGACTTGTACAAACACATTTGGAATTTAGCCTATTATGAAAGTTTCCCATTTGGCTTAGACTTAGGCCTCTTCTTGGACCCCACATTACTTATTATATGACTTATACACTTATTTACCACATCCAATTCATTTACATCACATTTATAGCACATAAAATATTATAATTAGCCTACCTGGCACCCCGAAATCCTTATTTGCTTAGATAATTTTCCAGGGCCTTACATTCAAACCGAGCGGCCCGACCAGCGCTCAACCGAGCAAGCCCGACTGAGCAAGACTATTAGGTTTAATTCTACCCAAAATTAATTTATGAATGACAAGGAGATGAACTCCATAAATCCTACTATATGAGTATTGCATCGACAATTGTTTTCATCTTTGTCTTTCATTAATAGTTCAACCATACTGACCAAATTATTACAATTAATAGATACGAAGGAAACATTATGCCAAATAACAACATTTCTAGTACAAATTTCCAATACCCGACACCACCCACAATCTGTCTACGGAGCCTCTTAAAGATGGAAAAGACAAAGTGACCCTGCCGGCGACAAGGCCCCGGCTATACCTCAAAGCTAAACAACAGAAGCAAACAAAATTTGACATATTCTATACATAACCCCGAAAAGAAATAAGGCTCACCAAGACTGTTGTGGAGAGAAATAGAAGGCACCGCTACCGATCGGCGCCCACCTACACCACTAGAGAGTAGCAAGGTGAGGGTCGATGCAGCTTTTACCCGAACGGGTCGGGATCGAATCCACAAGGAGTTACGATTGTGGGAGTTGAGTTCCTAAGTGATCTAGTGGTGCGTTGTGCTTTTAATTGCAATTCTCATAAATTTTGTTTGATACTTGGTCTATGGTTTAAACTAATTGAATTTGCTAATTAACTAACTAATATCTTTTTGCGTATTTTCTTAATAGATAAAAGGGACTATGGCTATGACTTTCTCGTAGGTGAATACTTAACGGGATCTAAAACCTAAGGCAGAGACGTTATGTTGGGGATTGTGATATAGCCAATGCACGTAATTACTTACTCTATACCGCTCAGTAGCTCGAGTTACTTTGCCCTTATTGACTCTCTCGAGACCAATTGGGTGTCCAATTTGTGCAAGCAATTTAGGCTCAAGTAGGGTATTACTATCTCTAAGATTAACCCATTAATTGGGACTATCAATCTCTTGATTACATCCCAATTCCTTGTTGGACTGATTTTCCTAGACTCAAGTTCTCTTTCTCAAGAAGAACCCAAGTCAAATAGGCACCAATTAGTGTTTGCAACCACTAATTTAACATGGAAAACACAAATCAGTCCAAATATCAACTACTCCTAACTATCTAAACCTTAAATCAAAAGACCCATCTAATACCCACACTAGGGTTGAGCCACAACCCTAGCAAATGGGTCTAGCTGCTTATGATAATAAAAGAAAACAAAGAAATAGATGAAGAATAACCCATATAATTTAATTACAAACTAATATTCGAAGATTCAATGGTAAAACACTTCTAAAATTACTCAAAAAGATGTAAGAAAATCGTTCACGAGCTCCTGTTCAGAGTGGAGTACAAAAGCCTCCCTAAAACTGGGAAAAGAAACTATTTATACTAGGCCAAACTTTCTGGACAAAAATACCCCTGCGGGGTTACTGCGGACCGCACAAAATGGAGTGCGGTCACGTATAGGCTCCTAGGATTTGAAATCTGCTTCTTTGAATTTGTCCACCGCGGACCGCATAAAATGCACCGCGACCGCGGTGGCCCAGTGTGGTCCTCACAAAATGGAGTGCTGACCTCTTTAGCCTTGATCTCCAAAAATTCCATCTTCTCTGAATCTCAGTAGTGCGGTACACACAAAATGCATTGCGGACCGCACTGGTTTAGCTCCAAAATTAGCCTTTCTGAATCTCAGCAGTGCGGTCCGCACAAAATGCATTGCGGACCGCACTTGTCTGTTGGACTGTGTTTGGACTTGTTCTTGGCATTTGTGCATGTTTCACTCCTTTTTGAGCTAGTTTTGACTATTTGTCACCTTTTTTACCAAACTCTGCAAACAAGTGCAACATGTAAGCCTTTGGGACCATTTTGTATAAACTTTAAACCAAAACCAAATCAAGAAGGAGTGTAAAATGTAGTATAATCCTTAGTTATCAACTCCCCGAAACTTAAGCTTTTACTTGTCCTCAAGCATACAAAATAAGCCCCACCTCTTAAGATTAACTTCAAGAAAATTCAGCTATCCTAAGGTAACCTCTTCTAGCATCAATTGGGACTAACAATTGCCCTCAATTCAAATGAATCATTAACAACATTGTACCTTTTAAATATCATGGATCTAGAGTGACATAAGAGCATCAAGAGTTGACTCGACCCATCAAGGAAACTCTTTCTACTACTTTGGTCATTGTGTAACCCAAACTCATACTCCTCAACTCTCCCTAAGCAAACCTCACTTTAAGATTGTAGCACTCAGAACGAGGATAATGGAAGCACACTCATCTCTCTCAAGGAAAGGTCTCAAGTCCGTCTCTAAGTACCATAAGCTTGCCCCTTATGTGAGTCGCCACTAATGTTAGCTTCATTCAACTCAAGATCATATAGGACTTTTGTGGAGACATAGTGAAGGCTTTTGGTTCAAGGTAGGAAATGTTTGGTCTAAGTGGGTTCCATCTTCCCTTAAGCACTTCATTTGTTTCACTTTTGCGCACATTCTCTTGACTTCTTGAGGAATTAAGATCTTTCTGAGGGGTTAGAGAGACATACTGTCACTCTTTCTTGTTCGTTTCAAACCTTATTCTCCTTTATAAACGTTCCACACCTTTAATCTCTTTTCTTTCATTGATTCCCTTTTATTTCTTCTAAATTGTTCATTTTTTTTGCTTTTTTTATTTTTCTTTCTTTTTCATTGCCTTTCCTTTTATTCATTTTGTACCTTCTTTTTCACTTTGTTGCATACCTCGTCTCTCCCCCAAACTTATGCTTTTGCCTTATGATAAGGAAAGAAAGGGTGCCAAGAGAGGGTTTTAACGGGTAAAGGCTTGTATCATAGTTTTTGAAAGAAAAAGGTTTAAGGATCAAAAGGGTTGACTAGGGATATTGTCATTGGTAGGCTATGGAAATGTTCGAGTCATTGTTCAGATCAAGGAGAACCTATAGTCACATCTCAAGTCAAACTACACTTAGGATTTCTCCAAGACAAACATTCAGGGCAAGTTCTAGACTAATGGCACGGGACTTGGACTTGCGTATCAAGTTCTCACCACACAAGCTATGGGATTACTAAATAAATAGAGTCAGGGGCCCACAACGACCTTGGCTATGATTTGAGCAACACAATGGTCCCGAAAAATCATTTGATGATTATCGGCCAACACAAGAGTCTCAAGGTCACCACTTTCACCATCCTATACACAACAATTTATTTTTGACCATAGGATCAAAGGCAAATGTGTTAGGCCCAAGTGAAGCTTTTCTTGAGGCACTCTTACTCACTAACTACTATTTACATAAAAAGCAAAAGAAAAACAGACCCAAACCCTTAAGAAGGTTGTCACACCATCCATCCTCGAGAAGAGCCACCTGGTTCACACAAATTCCACCTTTGGAAAGAACCGTGGCATTAAGAAAACCAAAGGCTTATTGCACGCAAACAATTCAAAACAAGAAGCTACGAAAATAAAATAAGAAGTTATGAAAGGAAAAATGCGGAAAGTAAAATGCGGGAAGTAGAATGAATATATACAAGAGGGGAATAATCAAATATACAAAAGGGGGAATGAATATATACATGAGAAAGTAACTTTATATACAGACCGACAAAAATGCGAAAAGTAAACTAGAAGTGTAAAATTATATACATACCGAAAGCAAAAAGAAAGCATAATAAAAAGGAACTAATGTCAAATGTATACAATCATCCAGATAGGGTTACCCCTCAAATGAAAGCTAGCATTGTCCTCAATGCTAACTTGCCAAAAATAGCTCAAAAATATAAAAAGAAGAGAGTAAAGAGAAACTCCTTAATGTCCCATCGTCAACATAGGATCCTGAGTTTGGGTCCCTGGGTCTGTGGACTTCTCGGGAACCTGTGAACTGCTCCCAGCAACCTATGTCTCCTCTGGGACCTAGGATTGTGTCAGACTCTGGGGCTGCTCCTGTGGTGGCATCTGGGGTTGGGTAGAAGACTCACTATACGGGTCCGCTAACTCAATGACAACATCAACAGTGCGGGGCATCATCCTCTTCCGCTTTGGTGGCCTCTCTACCTATGGCTCCAGCTCAGTCTAGGCAGTTGGGTCATGCAATAGCAGGTCCAGGGGAAAGTGGTCTGCCTTCATCTTATCCACCTCCTCTCTCAACTTCTTCACTGACTCCTTGGAGGCACGAGTCTTTCTCAGCTTCTTTGTCTCTTTTGTCAAATCCTTCAGTGCCTTTCCATGAGTGACAACAACATCCAGTATCAACTTTTGGTTCTCTAGGATTTCCTTCTGGTTGTCCTGAAGCTCTTTGAGAGTGTCCTCTACTGACTATGGGACCTGTGGCAGTGTAGGTGTAGATTGGGCTGCCACCGATGTAGAAAGAACAGACAGCTTAGAAGTACCTGCCTGCATCCAGTTGTTGATACTGGCGAGGGTCTGGCTCAACGGTGGGTAGTCAGTGGGTAAGAAGCAGATGTGGGAATGGTTGGGGCTGCAAAAGTGGATGGTCCTGGAGCAATGTCTAGGGTGGCTGAGGTAGGCTGAGTAGGGCCCACTGCTACCACTGGCTCTTTAGAATGGCCAGTGGAAACAGTGGATTTGCCTGTGAAGTTCTTTCTCTTGGGGTTGTCATAGGCTATACCAGGAGAAAGGAGCTCTAGGCTTTACTTTCACATCAAACTTCCTACCCTCTACCCCTTGATCCTCAAAATGCATAGTCAAGAAATTCGGGAAGGGGTAGGATCTATCACCTTCGTTGACCACCCTGGTAATCACACTTGACATCACATTCCCAACGTTGATCGGGTAATCTGCCATGATCGAGGCCACAAGTACAGCTCGTCTGAGAGGAAGGGAGTTTTTGTGAGTAGTGAGGTATAGCCTGCTACACACAAATGTATCCCACCCTTTTCCTTCAAAGTTCAGGGTGCGCCTCAGAATTTTTACCCCTGTTTGTAACCATTCTGGAGTGGTGCCCGAGATTGTCAAATGCTCTGCTAGCCATGGACGGGCATCCTCCCCCAAGTTTAACTTTTCCAAGTACAGTATCTCATCTTCCTCATCTAAGTCAAGATAATCATTGATACATTTTCCATCGAACATCACAGTCAGATTCCGCACCTTAGTCACTTTGGAGTCCTTTTTGACATAAGCAACATTTGTGTAGAACTCCTTGACTAGGTGCTCATTTGCCTCCACCACCTCGCAATTGAATTAGTCCCAGTCTTTCCTATCTTTGAACTGTTTTATAATATTAGGGTTGTAGGGCAATAGGTCCCTTGTGATAAATTTTCTCTCCGGTATCAATTTCCTCTCAGGCCACCACTCACGGAACTTGTGAAAGGCAGGTTCACTCACAAACCTATCCTCCCAAGCTTTCGGTTTTCTAGTTCTCTCTAATCCCCATACTTGGGGTTCACCCCCTTCTTCTTCTTCTTCGGAGTGCTCACCGGATAATGAAGTTGTAGGTGAGGTAGAATATTCATGGGCACTCCCCTCAGCTGAGCCCTCAGATGACTCAGAAGATCTTTGTGTTGATGCTTGGACAGGAGGGGAGTACGGAGGTATATTCGTCAGTCTGAACCTCTCCGGAAAGTCAGGGACAAACTCCGGTACGGACCCTGAATCAGATGCTTCCCCGGAGGGCGCATACTCACTTCCCGAATGGGAAGCAACTCTATCCAAAGCTCTAATTGTCTTTCTTGTCTCTTTGATACTTTTTCGGACTTAGGGAGTTAGTTTAATCATTCCTTTTCCTCTCCCTCGGGAGGACTCTCCCTTGCCGGGTTTTTTTCTACCTCCGCCCCTTGATTGAACCATTTTCTGCAAGTGAAATTCAGTTAAGCTTGTTAGTATCAAAGCAGCACATGAATCAGTGAGAATAATGTTGCAGACAGTTGAAGGTAACTTGTAGGATATGCAAACGGCGGACCGAACAAAATGGTGTGCGGCCGCAAAGAAGGTACTGCGGACCGCGAAACATGCACCGCTGTATGCACTGAGGTGGGGTTCAGACTACCCACTCTCTGAAGAATGTCACCGCGGACCGCACAAAATGCACCGCGGTCCGCACTGAGGTGGGGTTCAGACTACCCACTCTCTGAAGAATGTCACCGCGGACCGCACAAAATGCACCGCGGTCCGCACTGAGGTGGGGTTCAGACTACCCACACTCTAAAGATGGTTACCGTGGACCGCACAAAATTCATTGCGGTCCGCATTAGGGAACCACGCACCGCAAAAAATGCATTGCGATCTGCAGTCCTCAATTGAAGCTATTATGAAGATTAAGCATTACGGTCCGCACAAATTCATCGCGGACCCCACAAAGTCCCAACCTAGGGTTTCAATATTTTTGCCTAATTTAAGTATAAATTCACATGTTTTTGATATCCTAGGTATTTAATCAGTATTTAACTAAATTAGTCCTAATTCAAGCACTGTTACACAAAACCTACACATGATTAAGGGAATAGGGAAAGAAAAAGAGGAAAAGGAAGAGGAAGAAAAACAACTAATTAATCAAGAAAATAACAAAAATAAAAATGTTAAGGAGACAAAATTAAACTTACTAGATGTAGGATGAAGTGTAGATGAATGAGATGAATTAGTTGAAGGGAAAAGGAGTGATGAACAGTGTAATTTCTACTGTTGAGAGAGCAAAGAGCGAAAAGTGTAAAATGAGGGCCTCAAGCCCTATTTATAGAAAATGGCATGGGACCCACTTCACTTACCCCACCGCGGACCGCACAAAATGCAGTGCGGCCGCAGTGGCAACTTCAGAGAGCCCTTTTCTTGTGAACTTTCTTTTCAGACCGCATTGGGATTTTTGCCCCCGCACTAAGGTCTTTGCGGCCGCACAAAATTGCATTGCGGCCGTAGTGAAAACTTCAAAGTGCTCATTTTTTTTCCAACTTAGTCTTGTGCACAGCATCGAAACAATCCTACAATATCCCACAACTAGTTAGTCAAAAAGAAATCCTATACTACAAAGGAAATCAAAGAAAAAAATAAAAACACATGGGTTGCCTCCCAAGAAGCGCCTGATTTAACGTCGCGGAACGACGCAGGTTACCAAGTTCAAAGGAGTTTCATCAAAGCCACCATGTGGCTATCTTCAAAATTTTCAAGATACTACTTGACCCCGTGCCTATTCACACAAAATATCTCCAGAGGTTGTAACCAATACCACTTCAACCGGGAAAGTATATCAGGCATTTGGTCCAAGAAAGGCCACTTGATTATTCTTTTCTTCACGACTTCTTGCATTGCTTCATTTAACCTCCATTGACGTTTTACAGAAGGTATTGCTCTGTCCTCGAGAATGATTTAGTGCATACAAATTGCGGGGCTTATTCCCCGAATATCATTAAGTGACCCTCCTATGGCTTTCTTCCTCCTGAGGTGTGGTGGAAGTGACTTCAACTCCAATGTAGGTGGCTCTTCAATTGAAGGCTTTGTCGGAGGAGTTTTCCGATTCTCCAAATCCAAGGATAACTTTTGAGGACCATATGAGTAAGAACCCATGCCTTGTAGAGAATCGGTACTCTCGATCAATCCATCCACCACAATATCATCATGGTTCAATAAAGTCGCCTCCACGGGATCCTTAACATTTATCATTGAGCTTTTTTCATCAATAATGACCTCGGTGACAAGGTCCATGAAAGAACATACTTCCGTGCTATTGGGCTGCTTCATTGACTTGCACACATGGAACACAACCTTTTCATCGCCCACCCGGAAGGTGAGCTCACCGTCCTCCACGTCAACTAAGGTCTTCCCCGTTGCAAGGAAGGGCCTTCCCAAAATGATAGGGACTTCATAATACACCTCACAATCCAAGATAACAAAATTTGCGGGCAAGATGAACTTGTCAACCCGCACCAAAACATTATCAATGATTCCTAAAGTCCTCTTCATAGATCGATCTGCCATTTGAAGGCGCATGGAAGTAGCTTGAGGTTGACCTATCCCCAAAGTTTTGAATACCGAATATGGCATCAAGTTTATGCTAGCTCCGAGGTCACACAATGCTTTGGCGAAATCGGCACTCCCAATTGTACAAGGAATGGTGAATGCACCGGGTTCTTAAAGCTTGGGTGCCATTGAATGCACTATGTAACTCACTTGGTGAGTCATCTTTATAGTTTCACACTCCATTGACCTTTTCTTTGTGACCAATTCCTTCATGAATTTGGCGTACCCAGACATTTTCTCTAAAGCTTCAACGAACATAACATTTATGGATAAGCCCTTCATCATGTTTCTTGAATTGATTCTATTGGTTTTGCTTTGCCAACCTTTGAGGATAAGTAGGAGGAGGCCTAGGCAATGGTTCCTTGGCTTTAGGTATGACCGGTTCCGGTATATCAATTACATGTTCCCTAGACGGGTTCACATCACTTTGCAATTCCTCTCCTTGGTCATGAATATCAATCCTTACCTCACTAGTTGTCGGCGGCTCTTCCACCACATGCTAAACCTCAATCAGAACCTCATCATTTGGCAATTCATCATCATCACCAACAATTCTCTTTTGTTTTGAAGAACTAGCCTCACCGCCTCTTCCACTTCTTGTGGTCACCGCCCTGGCGTGACCGATATTGTTGTTGTTCCCACCCTTGGTGTTCACCATCGTATAACTTGGTAGTGCTCTCTTTGGGCGTGTATTTAAGGCGTGAGAAATTTGGCCCATTTGAAATTCAAGATTTCTAATGGAGGTGTTGTGGGAGGCCAATTGAGCATCGGAGTCCGCATTGCGCTCCATCATTTGCTTGAACATTTGTTCAATTCTTTCCATGTCATTACTTGAGGAGCTTTGACCTTTAGCTTGATAGGGGGGGGGGGTGGATTGTTGGGTTGTTGGTACATCGGGGGCCTTTGAAAGCGCGACCCCCGGTTACCGTTTCCACCCCAATTATTGTAATTATTGCCTCCGCTCCAATTGTTATCATTGTTGTTTCCCCATTGTTGGTTGTTTTTGTTCCCCCAATTACGAGAATTGTTGTTATTGTTCCAATCTCGTTGCCTTTGGTTGTTCCAATTTTGATTGTTGCCTTGATTGTTCCCTTGACCTTGGTAATTATTAGCATACATGGCATTCTCATCTTGATCATCATATGACTCTTCTTGAATATACCCACTTGATCCTTGGTCACCTTGAACATTGTTGTTTTGCATTGGATTTCCCCTAGGTCTTCTCTTGTTCATCAAAACATTCAATCCCTCCATGGAATTTACTTGCTTCGGGCTTTGTAATTGTTGAAGTTGTGCCTTGGCAAGTTGATTCATAGTGGTAGTGAGCTCGACAATTGCTTGCCCATGTTCCTGAAGTTCCTTGTGAAGACCATTAACACTTGATTCACCCTGAGACACATTTTCTCTACTTTGACATGCTGACGAAGTGTCATCCATTTCATCTAATACCTCACATGCCTCGGGGTAGGTTAACTTCATGAAGTTGACTCCGGCCAATTAATTGACCACACGCTGATTGACTGTATTTATGCCTCTATAGAAGGTCTGTTGTATCATGGCCTCAGTCATGTCACTATTTGGACGCTCCTTCACCATGGTCCGGTAGCGCTCCCAAATCTCATGCAAAGACTCATTTGGCTCTTGTTTGAAAGCCAATATTTCATCTCTAAGCGCTGCCATGTGACTAGGAGAGAAGCATTTTTCACTGAACTTGTCTGCAAGCTCATCCCATGTGGATATGGAGTGGTTAGGAAGTCGCTCCAGCCAATCAAGTGCCTTCCCTCGAAGAGAGAAGGGATATAACCGAAGCCTCAAGGCATCTTCTGAGACATTCGTCTACTTACTTCCCTAGCATGTATCTACGAAGCCCTTCAGATGCTTGTAGGTGGGTGGCTCCGGGGAAATAGCCCCGCTGCTCCAAGAGTGTCAGTATCACATTTGTGATTTCAAAGTTCCCCGCCCGGATCCTAGGTGGGAAAATAGCACTCGCGTACCCCTCATTTGGAAGTACCCGAGGGGCAACTCTCGGATGAGGAGGCGGGGGAGGGTCTGGAATATCCTCATTAACATTCTCCTGTCGGCCCCGTCTAGGAGGTGGTACTTGGTTTAGTTCATCTTCTCCATTGTCATACACCTCCTCCCCCAGAATAATGTTTCCTAAAGGATCCGCCATTAGAACCTGAATTGATTCAACACACACGTTAACAAAAAAATAAAAGAAAAACACTTAACACCACTATTCACGTAGATAATCAACAACTTATAACTCCACGGCAACGGTGCCAAAATGTTTATCGGCGCCCACCTACACCACTAGAGAGTAGCAAGGTGAGGTTCGATGCAGCTTTTACCCGAATGGGTCGGGATCGAATCCACAGGGAGTTACGATTGTGGGAGTTGAGTTCCTAAGTGATCTAGTGGTGCGTTGTGCTCTTAATTACACTTCTCATAAATTTGGTTTGATACTTGGACTACGGTTTAAATTAATTGAATTTGCTAATTAACTAACTAATATCTTTTTGCGTGTTTTCTTAATAGATAAAAGGGACTAGGGCTATGACTTTCTCCTAGGTGAATACTTAACGGGATCTACAACCTAAGGCAAAGACGTTATGTTGGGGATTGTGATATAGCCAATGCACGTAAGTACTCACTCTATACCTCTCGGTAGCTCGAGTGACTTTTCCCAAATTGACTCTCTCGAGACCAATTGGGTGTCCAATTTGTGCAAGCAATTTAGGATCAAGTAGGGTATTACTATCTACATTAATTGGGACTATCAATCTCTTGGTTACATCCCAATTCCTTGTTGGATTGATTTTCCTGGACTCAAGTTCTCTTTCTCAAGAAGAACCCAAGTCAAATAGGCACCAATTAGTGTTTGCAACCACTAATTTAACATGGAAAACACAAATCAGTCCAAATATCAACTACCCATAAACATCTAAACCTTAAATCAAAAGACCCATCAAATACCCACACTAGGGTTGAGCCACAACCCTAGCAAATGGGTCTAGATGCTCATGATAATAAAAGAAAACAAAGAAATAGATGAAGAATAACCCATATAATTTAATTACAAACTAATATTTGAAGATTCAATGATAAAACACTTCTAAAATTACTCAAAATGATGTAAGAAAATCATTCACGAGCTCCTGTTCAGAGTGGAGTACAAAAGCCTCCCTAAAAATGGGAAAAGAAACTTTTTATACTAGGCCGAATTTTCTGGACAAAAATACCCCGGCGGGGTTACTGCGGACCGCACGAAATGGAGTGCGGTCGCGTAGAGGCTCCTAGAATTTTAAATCTGCTTCTCTGAATTTGGCCAGCGCGGCCGCAGTGGCCCAGTGCGTTCCACACAAAATGGAGTATGGGCCTCTTTATCCTTGATCTCCAAAAGTTCCATCTTCTGTGAATCTTAGTAGTGCGGTCCGCACAAAATGCATTGCGGACCGCACTGGTTTAGCTCCAAAATTATCCTCTCTGAATCTCAACAGTGCGGTCCGCACAAAATGCATTGCGGACCGCACTGGTCTGTTGGACTGTGTTTGGACTTGTTCTTGGCACTTGTGCATGTTTCACTCCTTTTTGAGCTGGTTTTGACTATTTGTCACCTGTTTGACTAAACCGTACAAACAAGTGCAACATGTAAGCCTTTGGGACCATTTTGTATACAATTTAAACCAAAACTAAAGCAAGAGGGAGTGTAAAATGTAGTATAATCCTTAGTTATCAGATACCTGCGATCAGCGCTACCAGCTTCAGAGTCACCTACATTCATTAAAAGATGTACCGCCCCCGGCAAAAGGGACGTTAGTACCATTGAATAGTACTAGTATGTATGAACAAACTTTACTCTAAGTAGAATTAAACAGTAAACAAGTAGAAGACAGTCATGGAAATCAAATAATACGGCACAGAAATACAGAGAACACAAGTAAGAGTTTCATAGTTTCTTATTTCGTCTTTTCATCCTTTTGATTAATAGCCTCTTAATGTCAAGTACCGCAATTTATAATACCATCGTGTAGTTTTCAGACGGAGTCCGGTATCTTCCCGACCGGCTAAAACATCCTAAGTGAGACATCATCAACATCCTAATTCATAATACCACCGTGTCGTTTTCACACGAAGTCCGATCTCGGCCCAATCGGCTAAGTCATCTCACTTGAAAAAGTGAGACATAACCAATATCATATTTTTGATGCAAATACCACCATGTGTATAGCATGGATTCCAATCTCGGCCCGATCAGCTAAGCCATCTCACTTTGGGATATAACTGTCACGACCCAAAACCGGTCCAGGTCATGATGGCGCCTAACGGCGAGATTAGGCAAGCCAACGAGCAACAATAACAATAAAAATGTGGAATACAATAACAATATGGGGTAATGCCGTAGAAATAAGCTGAGCCACAGCTAGGACCAATATATACAACCCCAAATTACCAACATGACTACAACAAGTGTGTGCCAGGACTAGTGTCACAGTGTCAACGGGCGGCTACATAGATACAACAGTAGAAATACATATACAAAATATACAAGCCGCAGTCTGGAACAAAAGACTGAGCAAAATGAAACTAGAAGGCTCCAGAGGTGCTGTCAGGAGAACGCCAAGAAGACAGCTCACCGTGTGGAGTGACGCCGCGATCAGTATCTATCAACAAGCGGACGACCAGACGGACCAGCCTCAGTACCTGCACAGTCAAGTGAAGAAAAAGAAAGAAAGTGCAGCATGCGTACATATAAACAAATATGTACCCAGTGAGTATCCCATCTAAACTCGTAAAGAGTAGTGACGAGAGGTAGAATACATACTCACTAGGGTCCAGTACATAATAAAATAAAAATACATGCTGAGCAATACATTATGTGAGAAAGTACATCAAGTATATGAACATGTAAACATCAACAGTAACTGATCTCAAACATAATCTTTCTTTGTAAGTTGTTCGCTATTATATCATTGTTTTCTTCCTCATTTTCCAAAAAATGTTTTATCTGTAGTCTCGATTGTTCACTTTCCAATACTCAGTATTGTTTCTCAACTCACCATCGTACGATCCCAACTCAATGCAAATGCTCATGAATGCAATGAGTATATATACATATAACCGACACAGACAAGACTATTGGCCGAAGTCATAAGGGTGGGTCATAAGGACTGACTCGGTCATAAAGCTCCACACGTTCCCGAATCATACCTGCGACCCGTGCGCTGACTCGATAAAATCTCCACGATCGCGAATCATCCACGCGACTCGAGGGCCGAAGAATATATATGTCCTCCCCGATCACAAATCATACCTATGACTCGGGGACCGATGGAAATAGTAGTATAATTCTCCCTGATCACGAATCAAACCTGTGACTCAGGGGAAAGT
>MDKH01133906.1:0-12992 GCA_005239495.1 Nicotiana undulata
CACTCGTAACTATTTTTATTTTGTAACAGTTTTTTGAATTAGTACAAGGGGATAACTGTTTTCGTTTATAATAATTTTAAATACAAGGGTATGAACTTTTATCCATAACTGTTTTTATTGATAACAATTTTTAAATGTATACAAGGGTAATGCTTCTTCATCCGTAACTGTTTTCATTAACAACAGTTTTCTGAATAAGTACAAGGATAATGATCTTTCATCCGTAACTGTTTTCATTTATAATAGTTTTTGAGTAAGTACAAGGATAACGATCTTTCATCCATAACTGTTTTCTGTTAGAACAATTTTTGAATAAGTACAAAGATGTGCATTTCTACCCGTAACTAATATTCTGCCTTTAACCTGAACATTCGTTTATATTTACGAATATGTTTATGAAACATCAGGCTTTATATTTTGAGTCTTTGGCTCTTTTTGATTCTGCTCATAGTACTTAACTTGTTGGGAAGATGGATCTTTAGGCTTGAGATTTGACTTTTTGATAGTCTTCTTTGCTTAATCTTTGCCCTCCATACTGTATAGTTCCCCAAGTGTTTGAGCTTTGAAGGATGAAATCTCGAGCACTTGAATATTCCTTCCTTGTGGTCCTTTTCCTGAAAAAGAATAACATACGGGACTCGAAGGTATATAGTTTTTAGATGATGACTGCTTAACCCTTTAAAACGTCCATCAGAAAGTTGTAACCCTAGACCGGGAATTCAGTTACTTCCTCGTGTCTTTGCAGGTCTAATATCATCATCTGGTGATGGGTTAGCTTTTTGCCTATCATCCAAAACGGTTAGTATAATTTTAACTGTACAAAAGTAAAATCGAACATAATGATACCTGGCCGGGGGTATTCCTTTTACTTAGAAGTAGTACTTCTTTAGATGAACATCATTCCAACTGGTTGGTAGCATTCTGCCTTCCATAGCCTCGAGCTCATAAGCGCCCTTTCCAGCAATGCCACGGACTTTGTAAGGTCCCTCCCAATTTGGATTTAGTTTTCCTGCACCAACTTCCTTCGTTGATTGGAATACTTTCTTGAGGACGAAGTCCCTGATTTTGAAATATCTGAGGTGAGCTTTTCTGTTGTAGTATCACTCTATAATTTGTTTTTGGGCTGCCATGCGTATTAGTGCAACTTCTCTTCTCTGTTCGAGCAAATCCAAGTTGGTCTTCAACTCGTCGTTGTTCGTTTCTTCCGTTGATGTTATGAACCTTATGCTTGGTTCTCCAATTTCCATGGGTATTAAAGCTTCTGCTCCGTAAACAAGCGCGAATGGAGTCTCTCCCGTAGCTATTTTTGCAGTAGTCTTGTAAACCCATAATACCGATGGTAGTTCGTTTGGCCAGTTTCCCTTGGCTCTTTCCAACCGTTTCTTCAGGTTTTTAACGATGACTTTGTTGGTTGACTCAACTTTCCCATTAGCTACGGGATAATATGGTGATGAAGTGATTCTTTTGATTTGCCAGCTTTCGAAGAATTCTGTGATTTGTGAGCCTATGAATTGTGGGCCATTGTCACATGCGATTTCTTTCGGTATTCCAAAGCGGCATATTATATTTCGCCATAGAAAGCTCTTCACTTCTTTTTCTCACATCTGTTTAAAAGCTTCTGCCTCCACCCACTTTGTGAAATAATCAGTTAATACGAGTAAGAACCGTACCTTTCCTTTAGCTGGGGGAAGGGGTCCCACTATGTCCATACCCCATTTCATGAATGGCCATGGCGACATTACTGGGTGAAGTAGCTCTGCTGGTCGATGCATGTTGTTAGAAAATCATTGACATTTGTTGCATTTAGCCACGAAACTCTCGGCCTCTTCTTCCATTTTTGGCCAATAATGCCCTGCTCTGATTAGGGTTTTAACTAAGGATCTTGCTCCTGAGTGGTTTCCGCAGAGTCCTTCGTGAACCTCCTTCATAACGAACTCTGTTTGATTGGGTCCGAGGCACTTAGCTAAGGGACCCCCAAACATTTTGCGGTATAATGTGTCACGAATGAGGTAGTACCTTGCAACTTTTCGGCGAAGCGCTTGAGCTACTTTATTCTCCTCGGGTACGATGCCGTTCTGCAAAAAGTTTAAAATTTCGTTTCTCCAATCCCAAGTTAAATGGTTAAATGTTACCTCATTTTTATCCTGATCGATTTCTGAATGAAATAGGTGTATGAAAATTGCATTGTCTTTATTTGTCAGTTCCGCGACTGCTGAGAGGTTAGCTAATGCATCCACTTCTGCATTTTCCTCCATGGGTATTTGCATAACTTTCCATAACCGGAATTGTCTCACCAAATCTCGTGCCTTTTCCAGGTATTGTTGCATCCGAGCCTCTCTAGCGGTGTAAGTCCCCGGCATCTGATTCACCACTAGTTGCGAGTCACTTTTGATCACGATTTGCTCGATTGAGAGCTCTCGTGTCAATTCAAGCCCTGCAATGACAGCTTCATGCTCTGCTTCATTGTTAGTTATGGGATAACATTTAATAGCTTGTCGTATCGTTTCACCCATAGGTGATATTAAAACAATTCCCAAACCAGCTCCTTTCACATTAGAGGAGCCGTCAGTAAATAGGGTCCATATTCCTGGATTATCCCCATTAAAGAGTTGTAACTCCTTTTTCTACTTCAGGGATTATGCTAGTATTAAAATAAGCGACGAAATCAGCTAAAACTTGAGACTTTATTGCAGTCCTGGGCTGATATATTATGTCATGCTCGCTTAATTCTATTGCCCATTTAGCTAATCTTCCTGATAGTTCTTGTTTATACAGAATATTTCTCAACGGGTATGACGTCTTAACAGTGATTGGATGACATTGAAAGTATGGCCTTAATTTTCTAGCTGCCATGATTAGAGCTAAGGCTAATTTTTCTAGATGTGGGTACCTAGTTTCAGCATCTAATAAAGACTTGCTTACATAATAAATTGGAGATTGTTTACCTTTGTCTTCTCTTACCAGTACTGCACTTACGACAATTTCTGCAACGACAAGATAGACATACAACCTCTCCCCCTTTTTTGTCTTAGATAGCAACGGGTTTTTTGATAGATAGGCCTTCAAATATTTGAGATCCTGTTGACATTCCTCAGTCCATTCGAACTTATTCTGCTTTTTAAGAACTGAAAAGAATTTAAAACTCTTCTCCGAAGACTTGGAAATAAATCTTCCTAAGGATGCAATTCTTCATTTTAGTCGTTGAACTTTCTTTTTGCTCGTAAGTACATTAGGTATCTCGTCAATAACTTTAATTTGAGTAGGATTTACCTCTATTCCTCTATTTGATACAAGGAAACCCAAAAACTTACCCGATTCTACGCCAAAGGTGCATTTTTCTGGATTTAGTTTCATGTTATACATGCGTAGGATTTCGAAGGTAATTGAAAGATGTTGGAAATGATCTTTCGCTTGTGTTGATTTTACCAGCATGTAATCAATGTATACCTCCATCGTTTTCCCTAGATGTTCCTGGAACATCTTGGTCACCAGCCTTTGATACGTGGCTCCAACATTTTTCAGGCCAAAAGGCATGACCTTGTAACAGTAAGTCCCCCTGTTTGTAATAAAGGAAGTTTTTTCCTCGTATGAGGGATCCATTTTAATCTGATTATAACTAGAGTACACATCTAGAAAGCTTAATAATTCATGACCTGCAGTGGCATCAATCATTGGATCTATGTGCGGTAATGGAAATGAATCTTTAGGGCGTGCTTTATTTAAATCACTGTAGTCTACGCATACCCCCCATTTACCATTCTTTTCGGGCACCACTACATTATTTGCTAACCAATTAGGATATTTTACTTCATGTATCGAACCAATTTTCAAGCATTTCTGTACCTCTTCGTCGATCACTTGGTTCTTGAATGATCCTTGCTTTCTTTTCTTTTGCTTGACAGGCACGAAGGATGGATCTGCATTTAATTTATGAGTCATCTTTTCCGGAGGAATACTTGTCATGTCTGAATGGGACCAAGCAAAGCAATCTGCGTTAGCCTTTAAATATTCAATTAACTTACCTCTTCTGCTGGGGCTTAGCCTCGTGCCTATGTGGACTTTTTGTTCGGGCTTCAACTTAAATAGTGGAACAGCTTCGAGCTCCTCCATGGTCATTTTGATATGCTCGTCCTCTTCTGGTTCCTGAATGACATCAGGTCTAGAATCCATGTCCGCATGTTTTGATACCTCTTCCGAGGTGACTTGGTTTACCTTCTCGCGGTTACCTTCTTCCGCACCTATTTGAACAACAGTTTCTCCTGTACCTATCTGATTAACAGTTTCTTCCGTTCCTGTTTGAACAAATCTTTTGTCTTTTGATTTTTCCGGTTCTTCATTTTTGTTAAAGTATGCTACGGAATGTAACGACCCGACCGGTCGTTTTGAGAATTTAAACTCCGTTCAGTGTCAAAAGGTCATGAGCAACTTCACATTGGTTGTACCGACCTGCGTGCGTTTTTGGGTTCAGTTACCGGATAATCCAGAGTCGAATTGGGAGGCAAATTTCAAATTTTGAAGCTTAAGTGATACAAGTTGATCGGAGGTTTGACTTTTGAGTAAACGGCCTCAGAATGAGTTTTGGTAAATGTCAACAGCTTCGTATGATGATTTCGAACTTAGGCGCGTGTCCGGAATTGGTTTTGGAGGTCCGTAGAGTGATTTGAGGTAATTTGGCGAAAGTTAGAATTTCGGCAATTCCAGCCGAAAGGTGAAATTTTGATATCGGGCTCGGAATGGAATTCTGAGAAGGGATGTAGGTTCGTCGTGTTATTTATGATTTGTCTACAAAATTTCACGTCATTCCGGATTGAATTGAGAGGTTTCGACGCGAGTTTTGGAATTTGAAGTCTTGAAAATTTATAAGTTTGATTTTTGGGTTGATTCGTCGTTTTAGTGTTATTTTATGTGTTTTGAAACCTCGAGCGAATCCGTGTTAGGGGTTATATGACTTGTGTGTGTGGTTGGACGGGGTGCCGGGGGCCTCGGGCGTGTTTCAGATAGTCTTCAGGCCAATTTTCCTCATTTTTCCACTGCTGATTGCTGTCTTCTGGTTTCCTTCTATGCGATCGTAGGGAGGTAGTTGCGATTGCATAGAATTGCTTTGACCTACCCATTTTTCGTTCAACGCGATCGCATACACACGTCCGCGACCGCATACGCATATTTTCCTCTTCTTCGCGATCGCATCTTCAAGAATCGCGTTCGCATAGTGTTCCAACAGGGGCACCAGATTTTCTCTTCTACGCGATCACATTCCTTGCTTTGCGATCGCGTAGTGTAGCGTTGGGGGCAACAAATAACTCCTTATATGCAATCGCATTTGTACCTTCGCGATCGCATAGAACATTTTCTTGGCCAGTGACTTTTTCCTCTACGCGATCGCATAGAATTTTACGCGATCGTGATGCTTTAAATCTGGGCAGAACAGTTTATAATTCCAAAAATCGGGGTTTCACCATTTTTAACACATTTTGACTTCTAGAGCTCGGTTCTTGGTGGTTTTTGATGGGGTTTTTCACACAAATCGAATGGGTAAGTGTTCTTTCACTAGAATGGAACATATTCCATGAATTAGTCCTTGTTTTTATCATTTAATTTGTGTTTTGGGTTGAGGAAATTGTGGGTTTTGAAAGAAAATTTCTAAAATGAAAAATCATGATTTGAAGGACCAAATGGTATTGGAATTGGACAAAATTTGTATCGCTGAACTCGCATCGGAATGAGTAATCGGATTTTGTAGAATTTGTCGGGTTCCGAGGTGCGGGCCCGAGGGTCGACTTTTGGGTCGATTTTTATAAATTTATAAATATTGAAACTTTATTATTCAGAATCATTCCTTATACGATTTATGTGTGTTTTGAAGTTGTTTTGGTTGATTTTGAGCCGTTCGAAGGTCTTTTCGCCTGAGAAGTCCATTTTTGAGTACCGGGTTATCGTCTTTGAGGTAAGTATCTTGCCTAACCTTGGGTGGGGGAATTTCCCCTTAGGATTAGAGTCTTCTATGTTGATTGTAGCCCGTGTACGCGAGGTGACGAGTGCGTACCCGGACTTAATTGCAAATAGGTTGGCCTTTTAGGATTCTTAGGTTCTTATACGCTTGTGTATGAAGTTGTTATTGCTATGACTGTGTTCTTGAGTCCTAATTTCATTATTTCCTGCTTAAATTGGACTTACTTGGTTTTAGACCCCTCTTGTTGTTGTTTGATCTTAATTGACTTAACTGAGTCTTTTACCTCCTTTACTAGCATGCTATATTTTCTTCATAAACTGCCTAATTGACTAGAATTAGTATTACTTTCCCTACAGTTGTTTAGCAGTAATTGGAATATATATACGTTGGTGATTAGCATGCCCGTGAGTCGTATATTGTGATTTATATGATTTTCCCTTAAGTGCTACTTAGGTTTAGTTAGATAAGTATCCATGTTGATGGTATTTCCTTGGTGTTGCTTATTATTGAGCATCGATTCAAGCTAGGTTTTATCATGTGAAACAGATTGTTTAGGCGAGATTGGTTATAGTTGTGCTCCCTTGCCGGGATGATTTGGTTTCTTGTTGTTGAATTGAATATTGTGGATATGTTGTCATGTCTTGTTTCTCTCCGGTTAAGTTGTGTTCCTTACGCTCATTATTTTCTTTCGGTGGTTATTTCTCGTGAATGAGTTCGACTGTGCTGGTGACTTAAGTTCTTGATTTGATTGGCCGTCGTACATAGCATTTCTATCTTTTGTTGCCTTGTGAGTGTTGTGGCGATGTACGATATTTCTGTCTTGTTGTGGTTGCTATTTGTGCACTGCATTGCATATTTAAATTGGGACTACGGACGAGATTCTGAGAGCTTTCCCCTTGTATTGCATTGCATCTTTAAATTGGGACTACGGACGTATTCCGGGATCTTTCCCCCTGTGCTGCATTGCATATTTAAATTGGGACTACGGACGAGATTCCGGGTGCTTTCCCCCTGTACTGCATCGCATATTTAAATTGGGACTACGTACGTATTCCGGGAGCTTTCCCCCTGTACTGCATTGCATGACAAATTCTGAGTTACGGACTGAGTTCCGGTGGTTTTATCGTTGAGGAGATTTGGATCGAAAGATATATATATATATTAAAAAGTATTTGTCTTGCAAAAAAATAATATTTGAAAGAGTAGTTACTGGGAAAGTATATTCGAACACCACGTATTTTGAAGGAACTATGTTTTAAATATTTTCCTTTATAAAAATATATAAATATACATTCAGAGAAAGTATGTTTCAAAGAAGATTTCTCTAATCCGAAATGATTATACCTTTAAAGCTTTCGATATAACTCACGATTTAAAGGTTTTCACTCGAAGGTTTGACCAGTTTTATTGAGTTTATTGGCTAAGGCCTGATGTGAATAAATTGATGCAGTGCTGAGTTACTAGTATTTTTATTGTGTTGTGATTCCCGACATTTGGCTTGCATTCTGTCCATCCTCCTTGCGTATTTCTATTATGCTGTCCGTTGATTTATTTGCTGTAATTTCTTCCGCATTATTTTTGTCACACCGTTAATTATATCGAAGAATCTTTAGATAGATGTTATGTTTCGGTCATTTTATATTCTTGCCTTTTACTTATTAGACCAATGGTGTCTTGACTAGTCCTCGTCACTACTTCACCGAGGTTAGTCTTGATACTTACTGGGCACCGCTGTGGCGTGCTCATACTACACTTCTGTGTATTTTTGTGTGCAGATCCAGGTATCTATTGTTAGTAGCTGCGCGGATTCATTGCCGAGGAGACTCAAGGTAAACCTGCTGTTGTGTTCGCAGGTTTCGGAGTCACCTTGTTTTTATTCAACTGTACTCCCTTAATTCTGAACAGTTGTTATTGTTGATACCTAATTGTTTCTCAAATTATTTGCAAATTTGCATATAAGCTTTCTAAATTACTCTTCGTAATAATGAGCATTTTTTTCTTTCTATTTTTCATATTTTTATTAAGTTATTTTCCTGTTTCTTTTAAATATTTAATAATTAAATAATTCATAAATTATGCTCTAAATAATTTTAAAATATTTCCTAGCTCAGCATGTTATTTATAATCATTTTCTATCTATTAAAATCTAATTATTTCACGAATTAGTCAATTGGGTCTTATTTAATTTTAATTACAACAATTTTGCAATTACGGCCCAATTAGATATTTTTGTATTATTTTAATTCGGAACTTATGCATTTCTTACACTCAATATCAATTAATTACTATAATTTTACCTATTTAAACTTAACTTTATCTTTTCATAATTATTAGATATTTTAATTATTTAATTACCTATTTTTATTGGGTATTTAACATCTAGCCTATTTTTTATTTAAATATTAGCCACATTTCAACCCCACCTCTAAACCCAATTACCCAACCCATCAGATCCTAAAATGACCCAGCCCAATTTTAAAATCTACCCGGCCCAAACCCCACTCAATCTGAGCCGTGATCACGTGAGATCAACGGCCCAGATATGTTCTTTCCATAATTAATCCTATGACGTACCCTCCCCCAGACCCTCATTCTTCACGACTCACTCTCTCTCTATCTCTCTATCTCTCTCTATGACGCTCTAGTTCTCTCTAGAAGTCTCACTGACTTCTCCTTCTCCGATGAGTTCCATCCACCCTCTCCGGTTGGTTTCTCACCGGAAACCTTGGGTCTTCATTATCTCATGGTCATCCACACCCCTTGTACCGGTCCAGTGATACTTTGGGACTCTCAGGCGAACCTGGAGCGGTCCAACTCATCTCCCATGGTCCCGTTCCACCTTTCCGGCCTCCCCGGCCGTCTGAGTAAGATTCACAGCCATTCCGGCCTAAGCCTGTGCCATCTATGAGGTTTTCCCTCTCCTTTGGGTTCCACGAAACCCTAACCTTCTGTATTTCGACCTTTTCTTTAAGATCTATTATGGATATACAGTATTATGAAACTTTTCTATATTTTTCTCTGGAAAATTCCATTTTTAACGATTTCGAAGTCCAGGGTTTCCTAACCCTGTTTTCAAAGTAATTCTTCTTTTGATTTTTAGCAATCTCTACCATGTTTGAGCAATTTTCTCATGCTTGTCCTGTTGTCTGAACTACTATTCTAAACAAAACCTAATTTTCTAGGCTGTCTTTTATTTGCATGACTATGTGTATTCGTTTCCTATGAAACTATCTGTGCGTTCTTTGTGATTCTCGCTTTAATTCGTTACTATCTCCTGCTGATTTTCTCTAAATGGTTGCTTAGGGCTTCTCTGATTTTGTTCAATACTTGTTGTTAAAACGTCTAGTAATTCTGACTATTTGCTCTATCGATTGTTCACATAGTGATTTATACTGATTTTTGGGTAAACTCCTTAGACCTGTGATGTCTTCCCTAAATAGTGACTTTGTGTATTTTTCTTGTAATTCCGTACTAGTTTTTGAATTGATTCCTTGTTTGTGTGATACTGTCGTTAAGCCCTTTGATTTATAATTCCATTCTTGATTCCTGTGACTAATTTCTATAACTGGATTGTACTATGCCCTATTTATGGACACGAATATGCTACTGATTTATTTGACATATACCCTCCCTAGTTATTGTGCTATGTACCTAGACTTAACTACTTGCTATATGCTTTACTGCTCCTGTTATGGTAAATGGTCAGTTTACACCTTGATTCTTTTCCTTATTTAGTCCTAATTGTGTCGTTTGAATTGTGACACCTTAATTAAAGGGATTCCAGGCCTTTGATTGATTATGACTAAATATTACTTCTATAATTACGTTAAACTATTATTCCTTACCTTATGTTACTACTCGTTTTCAAAACTATATATACCCTGCCTTCTCTCTTTGCATAGGACACACTGAGATATTTAGAACATTGATATCAAAACACACATTTTACATTGCATGTCACTAAAGCATACTCAAACTCAGAACATTAACATTGTTCTGAATCCTCTTTGTTTCTATACACATCCATTCTTGCTCTTTACATTGGTTATTGACTACTCAGTCGGCTAAAAGCCAAGACTGAGTAATCCTTGTTGCTCTCTCTTGCTTCTGTGCACTACTATCTTGCTGCTGTTCTGTTGTTCTGCATACCACTGTTTGCTGCACCATCTCCTTGCATTTTGCTGTGCTATATCCTTTGACTAGTATGTCCCTAATTTAAGTTTACGGTACCCCAACACAATATGTTTCAGTTCCTGCTAATATACTTGTTATTCCTTTTGTACTTATAGTTATGGTTCTATTGTCAACCATGCAACTAGCATGTCCTTGTTATTTTCCTTTTCACATTAGTCTAGTATGATTCCTGCTCCCCTTGTGAGATTCACTATGACTCTGCTTGACTCCTATACTTGTTCCTGTCCTATGATTACTGTTTCTTGTCTCAACATGACCAGTATTTCCTTATGTGTTTGCATCATTTGTCTGACTTTCAATACTATAAGCATGCACCCCTGATGTCCAAGTGTTACATGATACTAATCCTAATCCACAATATGTGATGCCTTGTGATAACTATGTTATAATTAGTTGAAAACCTGCAACTCTATTCTGTTTCTATCATAGGAATTATTTGTTCCTAACTCCCTTTCCCTGTTTGTGTTTGCTTGGCTCCTTTGTAAACCGTTTTATATAAAACTCTTACATTGTCCTCTGAAGTTCTATTTCAAAACTGTTACTTCAAACTACTTTCAAACTCAACTCTTTTAAATTACAAGCACATCTCACTACTCTTAGACTTTGGGTTCAACCCCCTTCGTGTGAGCACTGCCTTGGGGACCCCTGAGTACCCATTGAACTCTGACACACAAGGCTGGCATTCCACAATGCACCTACTCATTCCTAGATAGGGAACTTGGGTGTGAGCAGTGCCCGGGATCCCCTGAGATCCTTAGGAACTCTGACACACCTGGGTTACAAGAGGTCTTGGCATATGACATGTTGGATCTGGTACTTGGGCCTACTGTTAGGCTCTCTATAGTGTAACTTCTTAATTTTCTTATTCCTTTGTGTAATTTATGCAACAATGGTCTGTAATAATTTGTAAACGAATAAATGGGGCCGAATAGTGGATATGGGAGGGGGTTATGCATGTTTAGTATAGTAACGGGTAAAATCATGACTATAGGATTTATTTCTCTATGTGTGCAATAATATCCTGTTTAGGACATGCATATCATGCAATAGAAATCATGTTTAGGTTCTTTATTTAAGCATGTCTATTATGTTCCTATCATTTTATAAGCCCTGTTCACAGCTAATAACTACAACAAATGATATAATGTACGCCCACTGCATTTCCATAAGCATTACATTTAGAAACCATGTCTTTAGGTATCCTTGTGTGCATTAGATATCATGTTCTTTAGGACCTTACCTTTCAGCATGTTTGTGTCAAGTTTTGCTGAACACCTAGTTAGCCTGTGTCTAATCTGATAATCTCGCTAAAATGTGGTCATTTGGTTGAAACAATTTGCAAATATAGCATCACCTCTCTTAAAATTAGAACTGAAGTCTGCATGCTCACTTTTAAACAAATAGGCAATGTATACGAACGCCTAGGCAAACCTTAGGCCTAATACATTATTAAAACCAAAACCTAATCGTGTTTCACTTAGCTGGTATTAGGACCAATCAGTCCCTTGTTTTGAAATTCTTAAACTCTGATGCTTTCCATTCCTGTTTTATCTCTTTCTAAAATTCACCCTATTTTCTAAAAAATTCCTACCCCACAGCTTTTCAAATACTAATGCTGGAAATCATGCATTCATTTCCTCTTTAATTAAGTTATTGGATTGCTGCTCTGTGTGTTACTGGATTTCAAAGTCAGTTCACTCTTTTCCAAAAGTCATTCGGTTTGAACCCTTGCCCTATTTTCTGAAACAGTTTACTCATGCTCCTTTTATTAAAGTTTTACTAAACTACTGATTTCTACTCCGCTCTGAACCACTAGATCTTTTAAAAGTTACAGGCCTTTTGTGAATCACTCTTTCATTTTTACTTTACTAATTTTCTGAAGTTCTTCAACTGCGTTTACTGAAAACTTCATCTAAAATGCCGTGCACTTTTAAATCCTGCTACTATCTTTGAATTACTGGACCTTTTAAATTCAATCACTCTTCTTTAAGCTACTCTGTTTTAATCGGATTTCCTGCTTTATTACTAAGTTTCCAAGGAATCAGTTACTTACCAAAACTGCTGAAACCTACTGATTTTCAACTCAAAAACTCCTGTTTTAAATCCTGTCTTTAAGACTTTAGCTGTGCTTGAGACGTGCTACTTACATGCTTACTTGTGGAGGGATCTGTGAGCCTTTATTTGCCTTACGTGTTCCCTTACATGTAGTCCTACTTGTTATGTATGTCGCTTAGCATTTTGTCCTTTAAACCTAAGGGTTCAGCATAGTACTCACCGCGTAGGGATAGTAGTCCTAAGTACCCTCCAGGACTTATAGGATTGTACGGGTAATAGCACGCGATAAGCATTCGTGACCAACACACGCGTTTTAAATAACCTTTACGGGGTGGGAATGGTAGAATACGGATATGATGACCGATGCGCTAATACCACGTGTAGCCCCTCTTCGAGGCGTGACATACCGAGTATTGCATTGATGTGATCCGTATTACTTTAAACCTAGGACAGTTTCTTTTCAAATGTTTATTCTAATGTTTTCCCAAAACCTTTAAAGATATTCACACCTGTTTGAAATCCCCTCTTATGTAAACCTTGCTTGCTACTTGTTCATCGTCCAAATTCACAAAATTTCTAGGCTGGGACCCACAGTTGTGGATCTTGAGGGGTGAATGACACCTTCCCCTTGGGATAATTTCAAGCCCTTACCCAATCTCTGGTAATGCAAACTAGTTCATGGTTATTTACTCTAGGTGCCCTAACGCACCATACAAATCGTTAGGTGGCGACTTGTAACGACCCAGCCGGTCGTTTCGTGTGTTGGGACTCCGTTCCCGTGAATGACTCTTCC
>MDKH01230545.1:0-21625 GCA_005239495.1 Nicotiana undulata
GGAGAATCAAATAATCCTAGTCAAGAACCTATAGAGACATGAAAAATATCAAGCAACCCTTTGAAGAGATCTTCTGTAGAGACAGTTTCATCAAGAAATCTGGACAGAAGTGCGTATCCTTCTCCAGAAGCTGAAAGTGGTAGTGCAGGTTAGTATTTTTATTTTTCCCTTTAATGTAACTACACATCCGGAGTTAGCTTGATTGCTACTGTTGGAGCGTGAAATTTCCATTTCCTATATGATTTTCCATTTAGTTGTTGTTTTCTCTTTCTCTATATCTTATATTCAGGCAGGAAATTTCTCATATGCTTGCTGCAAAGCGGTAAGTGAAAGTTCTGTAATTGACAATATGCAGAAGGAAAATTCTGAAATTCTGCAATTGGCCATTTCCTTTTGGTGTGTTTACTTCTTTATATTTTAAATATTTTTTGTGAAAATTCTTGATTCGCCACATAGGAAGGAAATTTGAAAGCTCGAAACGCCAATGTAGGGACGATAGTTTTGCTGTCTCATTTACTACTTCTGCAATTGACCATATGTTGCTTCACCTAGTTGTCTGTCAGGGCAATTAAGCCTCATATTTTATGGCACTCAGGGCTACTATTGTTCATACTGTACCATGCTACCCAAGTGTCACTTTTTTGCTGAACTTCTTGTATCAGTGTACAGATTCTTAAGTACCAAATGGAAATGTGTTAGTTTTAACTACTAATATTGAATTATGAATACATCTACTGATACTGTCGGCAATAGTATAATGACAACCTTCATTATAACCATTTGCTTAGATTTACGACTGATTTCAAGCATCTTTAGTGTAATACTAGACAACAAATTCAGGGACATGTAAATCTCCATTGGGAGTGGCTATTCTCAACATTTGGTAGAGAAATGCAAGTAGTCATGTTGCATTTGCACTTCTTTTCTTAATAAGTAAATATTAGACGCATAAATATGATGAGGCTTTCAAATGTGCAGAGGCTTTCGCGCTTTTGAGCACGTGAATGTGGAAGTAGACAACCGGATCAGTGTAGAAGTAGCCAAGAGGATTCAAGAACAACTGGCTGCTATCATGACTGGAATGCAACAGGTGATCTACTCTTAATGTTTGTATACCTTTCCTTCCTTCTTGACTATTCTTCTTCTTCTTCTTTTTTTTCTTGAATTTTGGTTCCTTCTTGCAATTTATTCTCTTCATATCTTTTGTGAGGTACATAATGTGTTTGATAAAATACCTTCTTTTATGAGGCACATTGTTGCAATAGAGTTTGGATCCTTGTAGATTAAGATTTAAAGACGGTGTTTTATAAGTCCTTTTGGATATGAACATAGTGACTTTTCTGGATAAGTAAAAGATAATTGACTTTTCTTATAGTTGGATAGTTTGGTGTAGAAAGTACTACTATCGCCTAAGGTGATGTATCAAAAATCTGGATAACTGCGTGCATTCTGTGTTGTATAGCTGAGTGAATAGTTGGATATCACTGTAATTGGTTAAAAAGTACACAAAAATAGTTGAGTGAATCTTTGTATAGATTTCTTTTTTTTTTTCCGACCAGGCAGGCATTGGGTGCGTTTGTACTTTTATCCTCTTTCAAATCCAAATTACAATCTAACAAGTGCTATGTTCAGTGTCTTATAGTATTATTTTATTTCATGATTTTTTAGTGGAGGATACTAGTAAACCTGTATTCAAAGAATACCTTATTAATATTACTTTATTCCAATTTACCCTCAAATTTTCACCTCAGAAGAAATCTTTTGCTTTTATCAATGCTATTGAGTTTGTCTCAGCACCAGATGATCTCATTCCTGATTCAGCTGTCGCAGTTTCCCCTATATACTGCACCAGATAATACTCACCAGAAATCTATACAAAGATTCAATATTTTTTTAACTGCGTGCATTCTTCTTTAATTTTGACTCCATTCAGGAAAATTGACTGTAAAAGCTATTGACCTTTTCAAGCTCATTATTCAATTTTTGGAAAAATGATTTGTCATCTTCTCCTAGTCCTGCTGGTATATTTGTCGAATGTTTGTGAATTTGACTTTGTTGATTCTCAATGTCAACTTTGATCTGCTTGAAGAGGCATTTGAGGTCTATATAATCAATAAGCTTAAATCCACTCAGGCACCATTTAATCCTTAAAGTCTTTCCCAAACTTCATTTTTCTTAAAACTTAGTAGAGCTTAGATTAGCCAAGACCATATATGTAACAACCTGTATTACAAAATCACTGAGCTTCCTTTATTATTATTATTCTCCTAAGAAGTAATAATTCAAGATAAAATGTAAGAGGCTCCAACAATTAAAGTGCATGAGATTCTCTAACTGAGAGAAGTATAAGGGAAAAAGAAGTAAACTTACAGCAATAGGAACTAGGAGATAGCTATGCAATCAAGTGATACTAATAAACATGAATTGTATCTCTCAAACATTACAAGCCACACATTCATTCATGCGTTTGCATTTGGTGATAAACATTAAAGATACTATATATATACATATGTGTGTGTCCGGAAGATTACCTTCAGATCAATATTGGAGAGTAGAAAGAACAAAGCATTGGATCCAGTGGGGTTATACACTTTCCAACTATGAACTATATATATATATATATATATATAAAGATTAAAGTGGTTCAGAATATGGAGATAAATTGACTCCATTCAGGATATCACTGTAATTGGCAAAAAAGCACACAAAAATAGATGAGTGTTGTGTGCAGTTATACACGGTATATGAGTATTACCTATACACTGCCTGTTATTCTTGTTTTTGGGAACTAAAATTGTGGTAAATACCTCGTCCTTTGACAGAGTTTAGAGACCTCTACCTTATGATTCTGATCAAGTGAAAATATAGGAAGGCCTTATGAAGAAATGATTATATATTTAGTACTTGTAATGTTCAACTTAACATATGAGCACAAGATCTAGTATTCATGTTTAACCTATTTAAATATCCAAAATAATTAGTTCTGATTTAAACTAAACACAAAATTTGGTTCAGAGCTTAGTGTTGAAATGGTCAAATTTTAAGAAAAAAGAACACCTTTTATTCACGTGCGTATATATACAAGGAAAAGTCGCTTCTTCGGCCTAATGTTCCTATTTATATCTTTTTTCACCTTGTTGTTATCTTCATGCTCTAACAATGTGATCTTGTATTTTTTTTCTTTAATAATAGGGATAAGGTTCTTAAATAGTGTGGACAATGAGAGAGAAGCTTGAAGCTAAGGCACTCAATGTTTTGCTTTTTGGTTATATGTAAATGCGTACAATGACAATGATGTATTACGTAGTATATATGCGAAGGAGCTTGAAGCTAAGGCACTCAATATTTTGCTTTTTGGTTATATGTATATGCGTACAATGAAATGGAAGTATTTACTATTTGGTTTAGGAAATTCTTTTGGTGTTTATTAAATACTATTAGATGATCTTAAAGTTATATATTAATATTAATATGTAAGTTTCAGTTGCTAGATTAATATTGATACTAGAGTAAACTATTCATTAGAGTTATTAGAGTTGCTACTGATGGCTTCTCATTAGTTGCCACTAACTGTCACTCTACAGTAGCGCTATTAGAGTTGCCACTAATAGCAAATCATTTTTGTGGCGACTAAGTCGCCACTAAATGTCACTCTACAGTAGCGCTATTAGAGTTGCCACTGATTATTAATAGTTTTGGTGGCGACTAAGTCGCCACTAAATGTTACTCTACAGTAGGGACTTCAACAAAACATGTTTGGTGGAACTCCTTTTTGTGGCGAGTGCATTTTGTTTTTGTAGCGACTACATCGCCACAAAATGTATACATTCCGTGGCGACTTTATGTTGTCGCTACTAGTAACATTGAGTAATGGAATTACTTGCAGCAGTTCCATAGTCGCTACTGTAAACATTTAGTGGCGACTATCAATGATTTTGTGGCAACTTTGGTCGCTACTAAAAGATAGATTTCTTGTAGTGATAAGAACAGAAACTATTGAGTTTATATGGCTAGGCCTATTAAGACATGAAAGAGCTACTTTTATAGGATCATATCAGGGCACAACAGTAGCTCTTTTGTTAGGGATTAAGGAGGCTCAAAGATCCATCCTAAGTGCTTCTTTGGTCTGATTCTGAAATTTGGAATCTGCCTTCTATCCATGTTCATAGAAGTTTTAGCTTCAAGTGGGAGATCAGATTCGTTGAGGAAGATGGCATGTTGTGTGAGGATGGTGGCATGTTTGGAGAGAGCGTCTGCCACTTCATTTCCTTCCCTGTAACAGTGTTTGACCTTAATGTCATGTTGGAGCACTTTTTCTTGGATAGTAGATATTCCTTATTTTAGTCTCCATGTGGTTTTGTGTGTACCAAGAATCATATTGACAACCAGGAGAGAATCAATTTCTAGAATCAGGTTTAGACAGTTATGATCACAGCACCAGAGAATAGCAAATAGAGCCGCTTGGACTTCAGAGTAGTTGTTAGTCAAGAAATATACTGGTATTGCGAAGGCCATCACCATTTGTCCATTTCCTTTCCTAACAACACCACCAATTCCCGCTTGTCCTGTATTTGCCATAAAGCTTCCATCTGTGTTAATTTTCCATTGGTTATTGTCAGTAGGGTCCCATATGACCATGGTACTTTTCAGTCTTGGCTTGTAGTCTTCTATCACCTTGCATATATTTTCCCATGTCCACTTCCAGTCCATGTGGCTATATTTTGGCCCCATGGACATTTTAACTTGAAAAAGACCCTGTTGGCAAATTCTGAAAATGGAGATGGTTTTCTTACCACACTTGGCCTTCCATATCTCCCAGCAAATTATGGTTGGAGTGATTTGGAGTAGGAATTTATGGACATTGTTCTTCGGGGATCTGGACCACCATTGATTTATCTTGTATAAAAGGCTCCTCCCTGTGGTCTGGAATCCCAGAGGGGTGGACATGAAATTCCACACCTTCCTTATCGTGTGGCTATTTGCGAAGACATGGTTGATAGTTTTCTCTTTTGGGACCCTGCAACAACAACATCTAGAAATAATGTTAGCATCAAATCTTTGTACAATGCTATCCGGTGGGAGTCTGCCTTTTATAATTCTCCATGTAGCAAAGGAGATTTTGAAAGGTAAGTGTTTATCCCAAATTTTTGCTAACTGAGGAGATAAGTCTTTTCTTTTCCTTAGAAATTGGAAGGCAGAAGAGCAAGAAAAGACTCATTGGGGATTGGGGGTCCATATAGCTTGATCTTGGGTTTGGTCCTGTCCAATCTTGATTTGCTCGATTTCTTATACAACGCTCTGAGGAACTGTTTGTTGAAGCAGTTCCATGTTCCATCTATGATCAGTGAAAAAATCTCTGATGTTGGTGTTCCATGGTTTGAAGGTGGGGTTGGTTACATTGTATATGCTCCCAGAGGGAAGCCACCTATCCACCAAAACAAGCTATTACCCTTGTTCATCTTCCATAGAATATTTGCTTCCACATTATCTCAGGATTCCATTAGGCTCTTCCATGAGTTAGAGTCTTTTGGTTCCAGCTTCTTAGAGATTGGGTTAGATCTTTGACAGTATTTAGCTCTGAGAAAGTTCGTCCACAGGTTATTTTCCACCCTGAATCTCCACCATCGTTTTGCTGCAAATGTGTTACAAATGTCATGAAGGTTTTTGAACCCAACTCCACCTTCATTGGTAGGGAAGCTCATGTTGTCCCAATAGCACCAGTGGTAGCTCTTTTTGCCTTCTTTTTCACCCCAGAAGAAGTTGGCCAGGTACATTTCAATTTGCCTGATGATAGACTTTGGAGGGACCATGGCCGCTAGCAAATATAAGGTTTGAGACTGGAGGATGTGCTTGATTATGATAGCTTTCCCGCCAAAAGAAAGGAGTTTCCCTTGCCAGCTGCCTGCCTTATTTTGGATTTTAGAGGCCAGATCTGCGAAGTAACATATCTTTTTCCTGTCGGTGTAGATTGGACATCCAAGATATGTAAACGGGAATTGGACGTGCTTAAAGCCTGTCCAATTTCGGATCCTCCTGATGGTTCTTTTATTGTTTCTGCCGACTCCTTGATTGTAGTTTAGGAAGAAGCTTTTGTCTTTGTTGATCTCTTGCCCAGATGCTTCTTGGTAATCCTTTAGGACTTCCATAAGCATTTTCAAATATTTCCTGTCACCAGAAGAGAAAAGGATTAGATCATCAGCATAACTTAGATGGTTTATCTTGGGTCTTTTTAGATTCATAGAGAAGCCAATGAATTGGTTATTCTCATTGAGTCTGTTAAGAGCCCTTGATAAAGCCTCAGCTTCTATAATAAATAAAGAGAGGGAAAGAGGGTCTTCTTGTTTCAGCCCTCTTGATGATTTGAAAAAGCCATGTCTTGTTCCATTTAATAATATGGAATACCAATTCTCTGATATCAGTCTATGAATGATGTCTATGCTTATCTCCGAAAATTTCATTTTCCTTAGCACAGGTGCGAGGAAGCTCCAATATAATTTGTCGTAAGCTTTGGACATGTCAAGTTTGATGACAATATTTCCACCTTGGTTGGTCTTCTTTATGCCATGAACGAGTTCCTGCGCAAGAAGGATGTTTTCTGTGATTAGTCTACCTTTAACAAAGCCAGATTGATTATCCGAGATTAATTTAGGTAGGAAATTAGCTATCCTTGCACATATAATTTTGGAAATAATTTTGTTTGACACATTACATAGACTGATGGGTCTGAGGTGCGACAAAGAAGAAGGGGAAGCCACTTTGGGGATGAGAACCAGATTAGTATGAGTATAAAATCTCGAGAGATTATAGACATTAAAGAAATTTTGAACAAATTTGCAAACCTCCCTTTTTATAATGTACCATGAGGCTTGATAGAAGTGGCCGTTGAAGCCATCCGGGCCTGCAGAGCTGTTGGGATCTATGGAGAAGACTGCCTGCTGGATTTCTTCTTCATCGGGGATTTGCTCCATAATATGGTTGTCTTCCTCTGTAACCATGGGGTTGATGTGCTCCAGAATGGACAGGTTGTTGTCATTGTGGGTGTGTGTGAATAAATTGTTGAAATGATTGATAGTCGTATTTGCAATAACTTCATTTCCTTCTATCCATGTTCCTTGATTATCTTTTATTCTGTGAATGTGTGCTCTCCTCCTTTTATTCTTGATCATGCTGTGAAAATATTTGGAGTTAGAGTCACCTTCTTCAGCCCATTTGATTCTAGCCTTCTGCTTGAGCATGGATTCCTCCATCTTAAGCCATCTGCTATATTCTGCCTGTGCCCTGTTTAAGTTTTCCCTGTTCGTCTCATTGTTGTTGTTTTCGTATTCCTGTTCCATCCTACATAAGTCCCTTTCTGCTTGTTTGAGGGAAGTGAAAACATCTCCAATATATTCCTTAGACCATTTGCTAAGGCCCCTGGCGACTGCTTTCAATTTCTATTGGAGGATCCATTGGTCGTTGCCCTGAACCTCCATGCTCTGGATGCTTTCAATTAAGGAGTTGTAGTCATTCTGCTTAGTCCAGAAGTTAAGAAACCTGAAATATTTGATAGCCTCCAGATTCTCATTGCCAAATTTGAATGTAATAAGACTATGATCCGATCCTGACTTGGAGTGGTGGTCAACTCTACTGGATTGGAAGTTGTCTGCCCACTCCTCATTTATAAGGACTCTGTCTAATCTGGTGTTGATTCTTTTACTCCCCATGCTTCGATTACACCAAGTGAAAGGGTTCCCTGTGAATCCTAGATCAGTCATACCACAGTCATCCATACAATTAATGAAGTCTGCACTCTTACTAAGGGTGTGTGGGATACCACCCTTCTTCTCGTATGGAGACATAATAGTGTTAAAGTCACCCAGGATGGTCCATGGTCCATTGACTCTGTTGCTCATGTTTCTCAGTTTGGTCCATAGTCTCCTTCTTTTCACAGCATTGTTCCTTGCATACACAGTAGTGATCCAAAAGGTATGGTCATCACCCTTTATTCTGAAAGTAATTTGTTGCCTGCTGTTGTCAATAACTTCATAATTCATATCATTGTTCCAGAAGCACCATAACTTGCTGTATTTGTTAGAAACAACTTGATCAAATCCAAAGTACCTCTTGTAGTCTTCTAACTTATCGGAAGTCAGAAATGGTTCTTAGAGGATGATGAAATGAGCCTTATGTATTCTGATTAGTTTAGATAATAGTTCACTTGCACCCTTTGATACCATACCCCTGATGTTCCAGTTGATGATGTTGATCATTTAGGAAAGGTTGCGGGTTTGAAAGTTGCCTTGAGTTTGAAAGGTACTTGAGGTTTTATTGTTGCCTCCTTTACCTTTATTGTATCTTCTCTTGTTCCCTCTTGGAGATAAACCATGTTTTTGGATCACCTCCTCTGTCTCTTTTGTTACTGGGTCATTGATCTGTTTTGGAGCAGGAGCAAAGGCTTCTACTAGGCTATCCGCAACCTGTTCATCATCATCTAAACTTCCTTCCCTGGAGTTGTTAACAGATTCATCATCTGTGGAGGGTTCGTGAGATTGGTTGTTGTGTATGTCTTCTCCTGATTTATAGATAGAGTTGTTGTCTAAGTCTGGCCCATGTTTGATGTTCAAATCCCCTGGGATGTGTTCAAGTGTTCCCGGGTCAATCACAATTTTTTTCACCTTTGTTTTGGATGCAAGCCGTATCTGCTATGATTGGGGACATGATTTGGTTGTTTGAGCTCGCACTGCTGCTTTCATGTTCTATCATTTTTCCACTCTGCTGGTTCTTGTTTTCTTGATCTTTGCATAGGACATTGTCTGTAGCTTTGTTCTCTAGTTTTCCCTCCTTTTGTACAGCTTCTAATATTTTCTCTTCAATTTGTTTGGGTCTTTTCTTGGTCCAAAGTCTGTTTTTCACTTTCAGGGAATGGGTAGTCAGATTCTTAGATTTCTTCATATTGTCCTTGTTGTTGATCTTGTTGTTCTTGTCCCTTTTTCCTTGTGTAATGGTTTCCTGAGGTTCAGTCTGTGTTTGTTTTTGTTCTGTTCCTTGTCCTGGGCAGAATTATTTTTGGGGGCAGATTTTTGGGGTTGAGGCTTGTTGGTTTCGATTTTTCCGGACTCCTTCCAGTGAGCATTAGAAGTTTCACCTTGAAGGAACTTATTTTTCCTATTCTTCTTGTGTCTAACTTGTATAAACCCATCTTTTTTGTGGGTTTTTGTATGAATTGTAGTCCCTTTGCTCTCCTTATGCACGTTTTCTACAGCAGCAACAGCAGCGTGAACTCCAATTTTTGCACCTTTTATTTCAGCATTTTCATTTTCTTTTTTTCCTCTGTCTTGTTCTCTCTTCCTTGCCTCAACCTTGCATCTCTCAAATTCATGGCCTTGAAGCTTACAAGTTTTACAAAAAGCAGGAACACCCTCATATTCAAGCATTTGTTCTTTTCCCTTTAAACCAGTAGAGTCACCTTCAATGCCCACAAAAATCGACTCTGGAAGTGGCTTCATCAAGTCCACTTCTACTCTAACTTTGGCCATGTGAAGTCTTGTTCTAGCCATGGTCGCAACGTCTTCCTTTAAAGGAGTACCTATTTGTTCCAGAATTTGTTTCAAGTAGTCCCATTTGAACATATGATATGGCAGGTCTGGAAGCAAGACCCAAATTAGAGCCAGAGAGGTTTCTTCATTTGGGGCAAAAGCAGGGGACCATTTAAACATTCTCATAATTGATCCAGAAATCCCCATAAATCGTTGGAAATAGGTAGTATTATAGTATGATTCATTATTGAATTCAATGAACACATGTCTGTAATCATAAGCCCCAATTCTTACCTTTCCTTTAAGGGGAATTTTCTCAATGAACTTTGCTTTAATTGTTTCAATTTTTGGTCTGCCCGTTGTGAATTTTCCGACTAGAGTCCATTTGCAATTCTCCGCCATGACTCCATAGTAGTCGGAGGCTTTGAAAATCATAGCTAGTTTTCCGTTGTGGGTTGTTTGTCTTTCCACCACTGGGTTGGTGTTGGTAGTGTTGCATGTGCTTGTCAAGCCGGTGAGGGCAGAGGCGTAAGAGGTCTTGGGGTTGGGAGGGGAGGTTACCGAAGCCCTTATTTCTGGGGGGGGGTCTTTTGATTGGGTGATATGCGCCGGTTCGCCGGCTGGATTTGTGTCCATAAGGGAGCCGCGTGTATTCACGCTGGCTGGTTGTTACCGTTAGGTCGGTAGCTTTTTAGAGAGAGAAATTTCTTTTCACCGCTTGACTGAAGCTTTGTTTTTAAGTTTAGAAGGTTAAATTAAAACTCATTAATTAATAAGTATGTATAAAATTTTCCTACTATTACAATTTAGTTAAACAATAAACAAGTGCACGTATATGCAAACCAATTCAAATTGAAAGTCATTATTACTCGGAGAAGCAACTATATACAAGGTACGTACGTAGTTCAACAGAAAATTGCGAGGAAAGTAAAAAAATACACGGGATTATTTATGGAAGCAAATATCTAGTAGAGTACGAAACACACAATTATACTCCACTACAAGAAAGGGAAATCGATAGCAGAATTAAAGGTCCACTAGAAATGGTGGTGGTGGTGCTTTCCTCCCTTAGCTTCTTTCTTAGCATCCTTCTCGTCGTGGTGCTCGTGAAATGCATAACCACCAGCTCCAACTGCAGCAGCAGCTGCTATCTCTTCCTCTATCGTGTGTTTGTGTGCATGCTCTCGATCTTTCTTTGCTTCATGTTTCTCATGCTGTATGTTTATCACCAAACAAGAGGGACATTAGAAAGAAAAGTTAATATTGACATTGAGAAAAATTTCAAGAATTAGTTAAAAAATATGTAGAGTGACATACGTGATAGTGGGAGTTGATGCTTATGAGCTAACTAAATATCAGCATTTAACTATGACTACATTTCATTTTATAATTATAAAAGATAGAAACTTTAATTCCTTTGAAAGATTAATTTTTTTACAAAGAGTTTTAAGTTGTATACACTTTGTAAAAGAATATTGTTGGCCCAAGAAATTGAATGATTTGGAAGATTGACAAAGGAACTCAGAAATAAACCAGGTCCATCACCGGTAGACATAGACACAAGCAGAGTCAAAGGGATGTGAGGTGCACATGCAGGAGATAAACGAAATATGATAAAATAAGAGATATCTCCTGATCGAAAAGATTTCAAAATGATAAGGAGAAGGACTCCTTATTCAGTAGGAACAGAATCATAGATAAGGAAGGATTTGAGGAGTTAAGATTAACTAGAATTCTTCCACCAAGGAAGAGTAGCATTAGAACTCTAGTTAATCCCTTATCTACTAATCCTATATATTGCAAACTGTTCTTATTGTACAGGTACACACAAAAGCAGAAAGTTAAGCAAGAACTGACAGGAAAATTAGCAAGGCAATTTTGCAAGCAGTTCGTGTGAGATTTGAGTGTGCGAATCTGAAGCTACTTGAACTAGCTAGAAGAACCAGTTACAACTGCTGTCTTTAAGTCTAGTTTACTTGTAGTATGTGATTTCAACTTGTACTTTTTCAGCTTTATCTAGAAGCATCTGTAATAGGTATTGTGTGTTTCAAGTTATAGCTAACTTGGAGTTTGTCGCAAATAGCTAGAGGCTAGTTTGCTACAAGGGATTAGAGGTAATCTTAGGTTTACAAATGAGTTTTTTTGTAAATGATGTTTGGCTCACTGATTTAGTAAAGAGTTTTGGGATAATCCTACTAGGAAGTAGGTCGTTATTTTTTCACCTTTTGATCTAGGTGTTTTCCACGTAAATTTCTCTGTGTTCCTTATTTTTTGTATGTATTATTCTGAAAACAGTAGAGGTTGGAACACATAGAAGAACCTGGTCCTTCTATAACTTAATGCACACGAAATCGGACACCACACAAATCAACCCCCCCTCCCCCTGTGTGGTATTGACGTATAAAAAATCAATTGGTGTCAGAGCAGGTTATCCTTGAAGAGGCTAACACCTTAGGAGAAGATAAAGATGAGTAAACCGCCTAGGAAATGGGAAGGACAATCAACTGCTAGGCCTCCACTCTTCAATGGCCAGTAGTACTCCTGGTGGAAGAACAGGATGAGAGATAATTGGTGAAGACTACGAGTTATGGGATATTGTTACTGATGGTCCTTTGGGCACCATGAAGAAGAATGTTGAAGGAGTAGACATGCCAAAGACAAGAGTTGATTGCACTGCTGAGGATTTGAGAAAGTGGTAAAAGAATGCTAACGCTAAGAAGTGGCTTGTGTGTGGACTTGGTCCAGATGAGTACAGTAGAATTAAAAGTTGTACCACTGCTAAAGAAATTTGGGATACTCTGCAAGTGGCTCATGAAGGAACTGCTTAAGTGAAAAGGTCCGGAGGTACTCTATTATATTCTCAATATGAGAATTTCTCTATGAAGGAAGGAAAGACTATTCAAGAGATGTATACAAGGTTCACTACACTAACTAATGAACTTAAATCTCTTGGAAGGACTCTTCTTGAGGAAGACAAGGTTGAGAAGATTCTGACAAGGGTTCTGCCAGTCTCTTGGGAAAGCAAGATCATCGCAAATCCAAGAACATTGCAACTCTCAAACTGGATGAGCTAATTGGAAATCTTACTACATATGAACTTAGAAGGCAGACCATGAAGATGGATGCTCCCAAGAAGGAAAGGAGCCTAACACTTAGAATCACTGAAATAGCAGATCTGGAGGAAGATGAAATGGATATGATCACCAAGGACTTAAACAAATATCTTATGAGAGGAAAGGGCTCCTCAAGAAGTGGAAATTACAACAAGTCAAGGGTACCTGAAAAGACGACCAATGAGGAATGTCGCAAATGTAAGAAGACTGATCATCACATCAATAACTGCCTCTGGTGGGAAGTTGAATGGAAGAAGGAAAGGTCTGAACGAAGGAATCGTAAGAAGGAACAGATTCATCCCAAGAAGAACAAAGGATCAACAAAGGCTATGGTTGCTGCTTAGGGAGAAAGTTCAGACGAGGAGTCAGATGATGAAGATGGAGATGAACAAGCACTTACGGAAATTAGCGAATCATATGAGGAATCTCATGAGGAATCTGAGGTAAGTATACTTCATCTCAAATACAAGATTAAGTTCTTTTCCAAAGAAAAACTCTCAGAATTATTGTTAGATTTTATTGATGAATCTGAGGCAATTAATAAGGAAAAGGAACAGATGTCTAAGGAGTGTGTGATCTTAAAAGCAAAATGTAAAACCTGGAAATCAGATTCAGTGAGACTGTGAGTGAAAACACTGCTCTGAAGAACCAGGTTCATACACTTTAAACAAATGTCCTAGAGTTAAAATCTGAAAATCTAAAACTGAAACTAGGAACTAGCAAGAAGACAGCTGACATCTCTCGATTCACTTTAGAAGAAAATGTAGGTGAACTAATAGATGAGTTGTATAGGAAGGATAAACAGATAAGAGTGGTGAAGGAGGAACTTGGTAAGGTCAAGCATGAACTAGACAAAACCTGTAAATGAAACAGATCCTCTGATGCCTTGACATGGCTACAGGGACATCATAGTAGCAATAGGAGAGGACTTGGCTTTGGGAATCATCTGCCTAAGTGGGATCCTAAGAGAAAGTACCTCACTCTTCCTGACAACAAAATTTATACCCATTGTGGTAAGACTGGTCACTACAAAAGTTAATGTAATGCAAAAGAACAGACCAGTCAAAAGAACAAAAGTTTTGTTCAAGAGAAGAATTGGTTACCAAATTGGGATAAAAAGAATTTAATTTATCCTTTTACTTATAGAAAGGGACCCAAACTAGTAAGTATTCCTAAGACTAACCCCTAATTTTTTTTGTAGGTTCAAGTGAAGGATAATATCCAAATATTGTACATGGATAGTGGCTTCTCAAAGCACATGACTGGTAACAAGGACCAGTTCCTTTCACTTGAAGACCTCAAAAGAGGAAATATCTCCTTTGGAAATGGAAAGAAAGGTGAAATCATTGGGGTTGGTAAGGATGACACTCGTGCCATTGAGAATGTCCACTTGATAGACGACTTGAAATATAGCCTAATCAGTGTGTCACAACTATGTGACAGAGGTAACTTGGTAGCATTCACATCTATACAATATTTTGTAATAAATCTTGTCACTAACAAGATTGTTTTGCAGGGAAAAAGAGTGAACAATATATACATCATAGATCTGTCCACACTTTCAGAAAATGAATTAACATGCTTAAGTGTGCTGGACAATAATCCCCTCCTTTGGCATAAGAGACTTAGACATGCAAGTCTAAGTCAACTCAACAAATTAGTCTCTAAGGACTTAGTGATAGGACTGCCTAACATTAAGTTCAAGGAAGACAAAGTTTGTGAGGCTTGTGCAGGGGAAAGCAAGTAAGTTCCTTCTTGTAAAAGCAAGAAAGAGGTAAGTACCACCAGAACGATGGAACTGGTCCATATGGATCTTTGTGGTGTAATGAGAATATTAAGTAGAGGTGGTAAGAGATATGTGATGGTGCTTGTTGATGATTATTCTAGATTTACCTGGACATTGTTGTCTAACATTTAAATATGAGGCATTTGACATGTTTACTTCTTTTGTTAGAAAAATTCAGAAACAATTAGCAAATCAACTTGCATCAATTACGTCTTATCATGGCACTGGATTTGAAAATGCAAAATTTGCTGAATTTTGTGATAAGCATGGCATAGATCATAATTTTTCTGCTCCCAGAACTCCACAACAAAATGGAGTGGTTGAAAGAAAGAATAGGACACTTGAATATATGGCTAGGACTATGCTTCTTTCTAGAGAACTACTCCATAGCTTATGGGCAGAAGCTATTAATACTGCATGCTACATTATAAATAGGTGCATGACTAGACCTCTAAAGAGAAGACTCCCTATGAGTTACTTAAAGGGAGAAAGCCAAATATATCCCACCTTAGGGCTTTTGGCTGCAAGTGCTTTGTGCACAACAATGGTAAAGACTCCCTAGGTAAGTTTGATCCCAAAAGTGATGAGGGAGTATTCTTGGGATATTCTTCACATAGTAAGGCTTATAAATTTTATAACAAAAGAACTATATGTGTTGAAGAAAGTGTGCATGTGGTTTTTGATGAAACTAACATTCCTTCTGATAGACAGGAACATGATGATAAAGAAATTGGGCTAATCAGAAACTCAAATGAAATCACAGTCCAGTATGGAGCAACACTGGAGGAAGGAACAGTTGATGGAATAGGTTCATCCATCCCGGGCAACATAACAAGGGGAATAGAACAAAATAATTCCCAAAATTCATTGGAACATGTGCATGAGCATGTTCCACAACAACAAGGCATTAAAGAAACTTCAAGGAGTAACCAATTGGTTGTGAAACCTTATAGATATAAAAGTTCTCACCTTATTGAGAACATTATCATTGATCCAACCTCTGTAATCAAAATCAGATATTCTTTGAAAAATCTTTGCGCTTTTGATGCTTTATTATCTCTTATTGAACCTAAAAATATTGTTGAGGCTTTGTAGGATGCAGACCGGGTAAATGCAATGCAAGATGAACTCAACCAATTTGAAAGGATTCAAGTTTAGCATCTGGTACCAAGCCCCTTGGATAGATGAGTAATTGGCACAAAATGGGTCTTCAGCAATAAACTTGATGAAGATGGAACAGTAACAAGGAACAAAGCAAGATTGGTGGTTCAAGGATATAGTCAAGAGAAAGGCATAGACTATGCTGAAACGTTTGCTCCAGTGGCAAGGTTGGAAGTAATAAGACTCCTCATAGTCTTTGTTGCTTACATGGAATTCACCCTTCACCAGATGGTGTCAAGAGTGCCTTCCTAAATGGCTATTTAAAGGAAGAAGTGTTTGTCAAGCAACCACCAGGGTTTGAGAACAAAGAGAATCCTGATCATGTGTACAAACTTGAAAAAGCACTGTATGGACTCAAGCAAACTCCCAGAGCATGGTATGAAAGATTATCAAAGTTCTTGCTTGAGCATGACTACAAGAGAGGTAAAATTGATAGAACTTTATTCTTGAAGGAAAAAGTTAAAGATCTCTTGGTAGTTCAGATATATGTAGATGACATAATCTTTGGAGCAACTACTGATAAGCTAAGTAAAGAATTTGCTAAACTAATGGGGAGTGAATTTGAAATGAGCATGATGGGTGAGCTTAATTTCTTTTTAGGCTTACAAATTAAACAAAATTTAAATGGAACTATGATCCATCAGTAAAAGTATGTAAAATAGTTTCTTAAAAGGTTTAAAATGGAAGATTCCAATGACACTCCTATAGCAACAGCCACAAAATTGGATGCAGATGAACTTGGTTCATCAGTTGATCAAAAGGTGTATAGGGAAATGATTGGCTCATTATTGTATCTTACTGCTAGTAGACCTGACATTGTCTGCAGTGTAGGGCTTTGTGCAAGATATTAGGCTAATCCAAAGGAATCCCACTTAACTGTTGTAAAGAGAATCTCGAGATACCTAAAAGGCACCACTGATCTCTGTCTTTGGTATCCAAAAGGTAGTAACTTTAATTTTGTGGGATATGCTGATGCTGACTATGCAGGTTTTCTGGTGGATAGGAACAACACCTCAGGTATGGCACATTTTCTGGGCTCATGCCTCGTGTCTTGGGCCACTAAAAAGCATAATTTTATGGCTCTATCTACTGCTGAGGCTGAGTATGTGGTTGCAGCCTCATGTTGTGCTCAACTATTATAGATTAAACAATAATTGATGGATTTTGGAATCGATGTTGGATGTATCCCTATCTTTTGTGATAACACTAGTGCTATCAGTATGACAAAGAATCATGTTCATCATAAAAGAACAAAGCACATAGATGTTAGACATCATTTTTTAAGGGACAATTATGAGAAGGGCTTGATCTCTATTGAATTTTGTGCTACTGATAAACAGATTGCTGACATATTTACAAAAGAACTAAGTAGAGAGAATTTTGAAAGAAACAGGTTAGAGTTAGGGATGATTAAGATCACCTAATTGAACCAGTTCAGAATGTACATGAAAACAAATTAAAAAAAATTTGGCTAGAAAATCTGAAACTTGTGTAAATAATCAGATATACCGTTACTCAGTCTCATGTTGTAAATGACATACTCTTTTGCCATGTTTTGATATGACTCACTGGTTACTAATGATATATTCTCTATTGTTGAAAATTGAGTCTTGATCAAGAAGATTCTTAAATGATGAACCTGGTTCATCGGTGTTGGTTAATCTGAAAGGCGAGGTATGTGTTCTCCACTATACACACTTTGAAATATTAATAGTTAATCATGAGCATAACTCTACCCAAACTCAAAATCTTTTCAAATTATATCCATTAACCTTTTTGAACCAGTTCAAGCTACACTAAGAATCCCATCGTATTAAAACACCTAGAACCTAGGGAAGCTGTAACCGTCATTTCTAACTAACTAAATGTAGAAGTGATTAGACTTCTATTTGACCCAAAACGCTATCGTTGTGTATTAATTACACATCCCCTTTAAATCCCTCATCATCACTTCTGTAAACCCCTCATCAACTCTACAACCGTCAAAACCCTTCCATCTTTCTCTGCTTTCAATTTCAATCAAGATTTTCCCCTTCCATCTTCAACAAAAATCGAAAGTGTCTAACCCTTGGAACAATCCTGGTACTCCTCCACCTACTACTCCATCTTCGACTTCTTCCTCAACCCCTCAATACATTTCTACCCCTACACAACCAAGTCCTACCCCATCTCAACCCAATCTTACTATTCATCAACCTAGTCCTAACCCCGAACCCAGAAAAGGGAGGGTTAAAATGCTTGCTAGAAAGGAAGTTGCTATAGGTTCCTTGGCAAGAAAATTGAATGCCAAACTTCAAGAAAATCAGGCTTAAGAATCAAAAAATTCGAACGATTCCTTTAAGTCAGTGATTGAGGGGGAAGCAACAGGATCCTCTAATTCTGAACAGGTATCCTCTGTTCCAAAAACTATGTCTGAGGTTGATTCTGAGATTGCTGAAACGTAGAAACTAGGTTTGTCTTGATTGGGTCTGTGATAGATGTGGAGTTGCCGGAAACAAGAAGAAGAGGTGGTAAAAATAAAACTGAGAAAGAGAGAGAGGGAGTTAGGTGTGAAGAGAGGGGAACAGGGCAAGAATCTACTGGACTGGCAATTTGTGGGACTGAGCCAGAAATGGTAGACGAAAGAGTCAAGAAGTCAGGGGGCAGTGAATCAGGAGAATCGGCTGAGGGGTTGGTAAATCTGGGAAAGCCTACAGATGAACCTGGTTCATCTACTGAGGAAACCCTAGCAGATCTTCTGAAAAAGTTGGGTGATAGTACAAACCAAAGAACAAAAGAACTCCCAAGGCTCAAACCTCTAGAACAGCAAAAGCAAGTAAGAAAAGAAAAGCCACTCCTTCTGCTAGTTCTGAAATTCCTCTTCCTAGAGGAAGAACAACAAGAAGCACGCTAAGGCAGAGTGAGGAGGAGCTACAGAGAGCCTTGGATGAAAGTAAAAAGAAATGAGTTGATAAAGGGAAGGAAAAGATTGTTGAGCCTGTAGAGCCTGTTGAGATTGATGAGATGGACCTGGTCCATCAAAGTGAACAAGGTGGCAGAGGCCGAGGTTCAGACCCCAAAACCAAAGAAATCCAAGACTTCCTCAAAGAAGTCTACATCTGTGTTTGTTGAACCCTCTTCCTTGGCCAAAAGAACCAGGTCCACACTGAAACCCAATAAAGTGATAATCGCTGAAGAAGATGACAGGAGTGATAAAGAGGCAGCTGAGTCTGATGGTGAGAAGCATAGGTTGACAAAGTTTGGAAAACGTACAATTCTGAAGGGGAGGTTGTTGAAAGGCTTAGAAGAAACAAGCATGATCCTGTTGTTGGAGAAATTGGAGAGGCAGGGCTGGAAGGACATGGTCCTTCAGTTGGATAGGAGATTGGCCAGAAATGAGATAGTGGAATTCATGGCAAACGGTGTGATCAAGGATGGCAGAGTCTCTAGCCAATTAAAGGGGGTCAAAATTTCTTTCGATGCCAAAGAGTTGGAAGAAATACTTGGCATTCCCTATGAAGGCTATGACGACTACACTAGGAAAAAATGGCCAAGTTTAGGTGCTATTCCAACTGCCCTGGTGATCACAAGGAAATTCTAAGACAATGAGGAAGAGATTGAACCTAAGGCAGTCTATAAGAGTGAGATGAAGCCCCCACACAAGGTCATATTTGAATTTATCAACAAGTGTGTGTTGCCACGTCAGGAAAGGAGGCACATTGCTAATTACATGAATTTAATTCTGATGGAGTGCTTGGACAGTGGGAGGCAGATAAACTGGCCTTGGTTCATCATTCAGCTGTTGGACAGAGTTGTAAATGGATCCAAAGCTCATGCCATTCCATATGGCTTCATTCTCACTTCTGTACTAGCTCACTACAATGTGCCACTGAAAAAGGCGGAGATGGGATAAATACCCTTCTAGCTTGTGATTATGAGGTAAATGTCATCCCCAATGAACCTGGTTCATCGAAGAGGACACTTGTGAACAGCAAAGTCAGAGCCCTTGTACAGGAGAGTGGGGCAAAGGATGCAGAAATAGCACGACTTAAGAACCGTCTGGCAGAGGTTGAATCTGAGAGGGATGCTCTTAGAATTGAGCTTGCTAAAGAAAGGGAGAAGAATGAGGGAATTCTTCGAGATATGCTATCTCTTCTCGAAGCCAAAAACCAAGCCTCCATCCCTTCCAATCCTTAGTTGCCTAGCCTGCCTAATACATCAGTGACCTAGACTCCGGGCCTTTTCTTGTTTTTGCTCATGTTTTTAAATGTTTTTCTTTCGTTTTGTGGATTGTGGATGAACAATGTTTTCTAATAATGAAATATGTTGTTTTTTCTCTTATTCTTGTTTCGATTTCTTTGATAATTTGAATTATTAGTTAATTATTGATGATTAATCCATGATTGCACTTGCAGTTGCCCCAGTGGCCATGAGTAATTCTTAAACGTTTGGGACTTTCATATTTTTTGCAACTTTTTGATGATGCCAAAAGGGGGAAGAATGGTTATGTGCTACTCTAAATATGTGATATTTATAATCTAATGAACCTGGTTCTTCTGTGATAAATATTTAATACTTTAAAATGTGTCAATGCTGGATTAAGCTGGATACATGCCTAAGCTTATAGACGCACATAGTTTTTCATCATCAATAAGGGGGAATTTGTTGGCCTGAGAAATTGAATAGTTTTAAAGATTGACAAAGGAACTTAGAAATGAACCAGGTCCATCACTGATAGACATAGACTCAAGCAGAGTTAAAAGGACGTGAGGTGCACATAAAGGAGATAAACGAAATATGGTAAAATAAGAGATATCTCTTGATCGAAAAGATTGCAAAATGATAAGGAGAAGGACTCCTTATTCAGTAAGAACAGAATCATAGATAAGGAAGGATTTGAGGAGTTGAGATTAACTAGAACTCTTCCACCAAGGAAGAGTAGCATTATAACTCTAGTTAATCCCTTATCTACTAATCATGTATATTGCAGATTGTTCTTATTATACAGGTACGCACAAAAGCAGAAAGTTAAGCAAGAATTGAGAGCAAAATTAGCGAGGCAATTTTGCAAGCAGTTCGTGTGAGATTTGAGTGTGTGAATTTGAAGCTACTTGAACCAGCTAGAAGAACCAGTTCCAGTTGTTGTCTTTTAGTCTAGTTTACTTGTAGTAGGTGATTTCAACTTGTACCTTTTCAGCTTTATCTAGAAGCATCTGTAATAGGTATTGTCTGTTTCAAGTTATAGCTAACTTGGAGTGTCGCAAATAGCTAGAGGCTAGTTTGCTACAAGGGATTAGAGGTAATCCTAGGTTTACAAAAGAGTTTTATGTAAATGCTTTTTGGCTCACTGATTTAGTAAAGAGTTTTGGGAAAATCCTACTGAGAAGTAGGTCGTGGTTTTTTCACCTTTTGAGCCAGGTGGTTTTCATGTAATAATCTGTGTTCTTTATTTTCTGCTTTTATTATTCCGCAAACAGTAGAGTTTGGAATACATAGAAGAACATGGTCCTTCTATAACTAGTGCACGCGAAAATCGGATACCACATAAATCACCTCCCTATTGTGTGGTATTGACGTATAAAACATCAAATACTATTAGTGCAACGTTATTACCCTAATTATATATATATTACTATATCAAACTTGATATGAGATCTACCTGTTGTCGTAAATTAACTTGTATTGTATAACTGCCAATGCCAGAACCAAAGACGGACCTATGCATTGAGAGGGGGGAGGGTTACCGGACGTTGTTAACCTCAGCAAATTTTTTGGATATGTATATGTGTATATATGCTGAAAATTGTCATATATATTGCTTGGAATCATTAAGATCAAAAGTTCGATGGGGGCACTAGTTGAACAATCTGCTCATGTGCTCCCGTCACCTTCAAATATTAGGTTCGTCTCTAGCTACCTAAAATGAAAGTTGTTCTAGTCTTCTACAAAATGATCCTTTTATGTTTTTCTTCATTTTTTCACACTCCTCTCTTACATATCAACAAATTAACTACAAAAAAATAAAATTATATATATATATATATATATATATATATATATATATTACCTGC
>ML242867.1:0-59227 GCA_005239495.1 Nicotiana undulata
ATGTCAGGGAAATAAGCAACAAGTATATATATCAAAAGCATAAATCCAAACAATTGCTGAACTTAAACAATAAAGCACTTTCAAGGGTAAGACCACCGAACAAAACAATAATAACAAATTCTTAGATCCGCCGTGGCGTACGGCCCGCTCCCATAAGGTACCTTCTAAACTCGCAGTGGCATACGGCCCGATCCCATAGGTATCTCAAGTATTTCTCAACACTGCCGTGGCGTACGACCCGATCCCATATGTGTATCACAATTACTTCTCAACACTGTCGTGGCGCACGGCCCGATCCCATATATATTCAATTACTTTCAACACTGTCGTGGCGTACGGTCCGACCCCATATATTTCACAATTTCTTTTCAACTCTGTCGTGGCGTACGGCCCGATCCCATATATTTCACAATTTCTTTTCAACTCTGCCGCGGCGTACGACCCAATCCCAATATCTTATAATACTTACTTTCCATAACAAATTCCTTGCCATTCACCAATTTTTCCATAAAGCCTCAGAGGAATAACACTATGCAACACATAATTTCATAGTACATATGGCATCACAATAAATCATATAAAGCATTACAAGAAAAACATATCAGGCATTACGAGAAAAGCATATAAGGCATTGCGAGAAAGCATTCAAGGCATGATGTGGGCCTAACTACTCGGACATAATAATAATAGCCGCTACGTACGAACTCTCGTCACTTGGCGTGTACGTAGCCCCAAAACAATTTACACATAGAATATACATCATCTATGGGGACAATTCCCTCTTACAAGGTTAGAAAGGAGACTCACCTCGTGTCAAATCTACCTCTCAGACCACATTTGCGCCCGAAACTCCGAAATTCACCCTCGACGGCTCGCAACTAACCAATCATGGTATAATTGAATTAATTTAGGTTCCAAGAAGAAGAATCAACAAGAAATCCTAAATTTAAGTATTCTTGACCATTTACGGAATTTCGACCCTGGCCCACATGTTGGATTTCGAAGATTCTTGAAGGAATCACCTATCCGAAGTCTAAGAATCGAAGTGATGTGATTTATACAAGGATTCATAGCCTCAATTGAATAATTCACCAATTTATTCAAAGCCTTAGAATTTTTATCAAAGTTTTATGAATTTTTTATTCTTTAGGAATCAAACCCGTTGAATTCTATGCATAATAGTGAAAAATAGAAGAGAATTACTTACCCCTATAGTGGGTGATCGTGGGACGTGTTTCTCAAAGTTGGATGCTCTCTAATGGAGGTTGATGGTGGGTAAAATGAAGAAAACCCGTAATTTGGACATTTAAAAGGGGCTGGCAACAGTGATTTCCGCACCTGCGACCTTGGAACCGCAGGTGCAGTCTTGGAATGGCATAGGCAAAAAGATGTCAGTAAGTGGTATGCATGGGATGACATGGCTCAAGATTTTGTTCGACACTTTCTGTACAATATAGACATTATCCCAGACCGCTCCACCCTTTATGAGATGGAAAAGAAACCCAGTGAGAGCTTTAGGGAATATGGACTCAGATAGAGGGAACAAGATGTCCGAGTTAGTCCTCCAGTTGATGAAGAAGAAATGGTTAAGCTTTTCCTACAAGCTCAGGGACCCACCTACTTCATTCATTTAATCCCTGCTTTGGGTAAACCTTTCAATGATGTGATAAAAATGGGGGAGATGGTAGAAGAAGGAATCAAGTCAGGAAAAATCATGAGCTATTCTGCATTGAAAGATACTACAGAAGATATTCAGAACATCTCAGTGCACTTGGGGGGGAAGAAAGAGAAATAGAAAAGATGTTATTGAGCCCCGCCAATGACAAGATCTAGTAGGCATTCATGCTCAACGTTTTTAGCCTCAATACCGACCCCATGAATATCCACGTATTCCAGATAATCCTCCCCAATGCTACTTCTCCCCACAAAATCCCCAAAGTCATACCTCACCTTCCCACTACTCTATCGATAATGCACCGCCATATGCTCCACATCCACAGGACCTGCAATGGACTGAACCACCTCCACAAATATCTTACCCGCCTCCTCAAGCATGTTAACCACCCGCCCACAAGAGCTTCCAACCGAGGTCGGAGTACAAACTGAAAAGGCAGCAGCAAAGAGAAAAGTATTTCACTCCTATTGGAGAATCATATTCTAGTTTGTTCCAAAGGTTAAGGCAATTGGACATGTTGAAGCCGATTCAGATAAAAATGATGAATCCCCTGCCAAAGAATTTGATTTTTCTCAAAGGTGCGCATATTTCTCTAATGCCCCGGGGCACATTATAGAAAAGTGTTTTCATCTGAAAAGAGCAGTCCAGAAGCTTATTGATGCATGTGATATTATCGTGAAACATCCAGATGCAGCGGATACTAGCCAAATTCCATCGCCTGTTCATAATGAGACGCATATGGCGGGAATGATTTGTGTTGAAAAGGAACACGAGAACTCTTATGAATCCTTTGGAGGGCCACTTGCCGCGAAATGTTTAGCGCTATCAGTCTCAATTCCAGAAGTTGATCTTAAGAACGAGTTGGCAAAGAGGACCCAAAAGCAATCTGCTGAGGTCAATGTGATGGAGACTTGTGAAGGTTCTGGTAATATTGATTTGGAACTCAGTGGCTAAGATGTCGGGCTTGGTGATTGGAAAGACGCTCCTTTCTTGGCTAGCCAGGGGAGTCTTGGTGGTTTATTTTGTTTTCATTTCTGTTTTTCGGGTTATTACAGGGTTGTAATCCGGATATTGTCTTATGACACAAACCCTTCTATTCTTTTATTTTGCCTAGTTCGTTTAGTCGTAGTAATCTGTTAGTGTTATCTAGGTTTGTTCCAGGGTTGTAACCCAAGTTTTTCTTGCTTGTTTTTGTTGTTCACACTTTTTCACTATCAGTTTAATATAATCCCCTGTTTTTTGTCATTTCTTGTCCGTTGTCACGAACCAAATCCTAAATCAGGTCGCGAAAGCGGCCAACAACGTAGCCAGACAAGCCAACATCAATTTACTAGTGAGTTTCATTTAATTTTCCAAAAACCTTTCTGTCACTTACTAAATTAAGATTTAAGACATTAAGTAAAACGAACAACTTAGGACATTTTAAAACAAAAATAGCCATAAAAGTCATAGTTAAATTACAGTCCAAAAATATAATATCTACTACGTGTGTGCTAGGAACTAGTGTCACAAGTTTACATGCATCTAGTAGAAATGAGAATCACAAAGAATGCAAGTTTTCCCTATTGTCTGAGGAAAAGTAAACGGACATTTATAAAAGAAAGAAAACTCCAAGGCGCTGCTGGGAGTCGTCAGGGAAAGCAGTTCACCGAGAAGTCTGAACCAGATATAAGTCAGGGATGAGCTCCAGACTGATACCCAGATGCACCTGGCTCAGGACCTGTACAATTAAGTACAGAAGCGTAGCATGAGTACATAAACAATATGCACCCAGTGAGTATCCCGTCTAAAATCAAATAAGTGGTGACGAGAAGTCGACGTGATATTTACTAGGGTCCAAATAATATAGTTTAAATGTAAGGCCAAGCAGGAATAGCAGTCATGAATAATAATGAAGACAGGAGCATCAAATAACATTCACAACTATCTTTACGTGTCAAGTTCCCTAGCATATAAATTACGTAGTTTTCCTTTTCATGATATTCAACAGACACGCATTCACATAACACCCAGACAATTTACAAACACATAACATGCCATGAACGTACGGCCGATACGACGCGAAAATAAATGTGCACTGCCGAACGGCTCGAACCATAGATGCATCTATTACACCGCTCGCGAAAAGAACATGCGAAGCAGTTGTCATAATAGTAGGTCAAACCCGCTCGTGAATCATACATGCGATGCGGGTACCCGTATACATACACATAATTGGCAGGAAATCAGGAATTTAGTAGCGAATATACTTACAGAAATGGATTCAATAATATAAATTCTAGAATGTAACTTCCTAGATGTACACTTAATAATTCAAGGATGTTAGGCAACCTATAATACATTTAAGATTACGGGTACGGCATATAAAGCATGCTTGTGAATCTTAAAACTACCTGACATACATAATAGTAGCTACGCACAGACTCTCGTCACTTCGTGTGTGCATAGACCTGCAATTAAGGACATGCAATCATTAATATTTACCTATGGGGACAACTCCCTCTTACAAGGTTAGAAAGGAGACTCACCTCGTGTAAAGTCTACCTTCCGGATCAAGAACGCGCCCGAAACATCAAATTCGTCTCCTAAGGACTCGAAATTAATCAAAGATTGCATAAATAAATCAATCTATATTCAAAAGTATGAAATTCCTCTACTTAAATGATTATTTCAACCTAAACTGAATAATCCCAAAATACACCCCCGGGCCCACATGCTTGGATTTCGAAATTTTTTGAAGGAAACACTCACCCATAGCCTAAGGATCAACATTATAGAGTTTTTGTATGATTTCATAACAAATATTTTGGTAATTATCTCATTTTCATAAAAACCTAGGTTCTCACTCTAACCCATGATTTCTACTAATTAAGGTGTCAATCTACCTAAGAATTCAAGTATTAAACTAAGTTTAGGGTAGGAATTACTTACCTTACAGTAGCTAGGTCGTTTGTTTCTTTTGCATGCTCTAAAATCGCCCAAGATGAAGTGAAAATGATCAAAATGGTGAATTCCCGTGTTTTAAAACAACCTCACTGCCTACAGGTTTTTAGCACCTGCGGCTCGAGGACCTCACTTGCGGTCTTGCATCTACGAAAATTGGAAAGGAGGCTTGGGTTCGCACCTGTGGAGCGGAGTCCGCAACTGCGGCTCTGCTACTGCAGAAAATAATCCGCACCTGCGAAACTTGGCATCCGCACCTGCGGAACTTGGTATCCTCACCCGAGGGCTCCCTGCGAGGTCAGGGACCGCAGAATCGGTCTCGCACCTGTGGCTAGGCCACCGCAGGTGCGGTCGCACCAGCAGTCATTTGTTGCTGGTGTTTGCCTCTCTCAATGCTCGAATGGCATATGGGCCCACCCGAGACCCCGTCAAATTATACCAACAAGTCCTTAATCATAATACGAACTAGCTCAAGCCTTCAGAACGTCCGAACCAACGCTAAATCTAAAAATCACACCCCAAAACCTATTGGTTCGAACTTAAGAACTTCAAGTTCTGGAATCCTGTAACAGAGCACCGAACCTACCTATACTACTAGGAAAGACACCAAATTTTGCGAGCAAGTCATAAATGAGATAACGGAACTATTCCCGGTCTCAGAATTTTGTTTGGACCTCGATCACACAAAAACACGTTCCAACCCTCAATTTGGACTTAAGGAAACTCTAATTTCACTATTTGGAAATGCTCCCGGGTCATCCAAATCCCGTCACGAACATACGCCCAAGTCCGAAATCATCATACGAACCTACCGGAACCGTCAAATCTCGATTCCGAGGTCGTTTACTAAAAATGTTGACCAAAGTCAAACTTGGCCTTTAAGGCCAACCTTAAGGAACCACTCCAAACTCCTCCAAATCCCGAACCACCTGTCCCCACAAGTCATAAATCAGTAAAAGAAACTACAGGATGTCTCATTTAGGGGCACGAGGTCCTAGAACGCAAAATGACAGGTCGGGTCATTACATTCTCCACCTCTAAAACAAACGTTCTTCCTCGAACGGGTCTAGAATCATACCTAAAGTGCTGAATAGGTGTGGATATCTGCTTCGCATGTCCTCCTCGACTGGTTGGCCCCTCCACTGGACCTTTACAACAACAATTCTCTTGGACCTCAACTGGCGATCCTGCCTGTCAATAATAGCAATTGGCTCCTCCCCGTAGCCCAACTTCTCATCTAACTGAATGGTGTTGAAATCTATCAAGTGAGAAAAATCGGCGTGGTATCTTCGGAGCATGGAGAAATGAAAGACCAGATGAACTCCTGATAAACTGGGAGGTAAATCAAGTTCATAAGCAACCTCTCCAACTCGCCTCAACACCTCGAATGGACCTATAAACCTTGGGCTCAACTTTCCTGTCTTCCCAAACCTCATAATACCCTTCATCGGCGAGACTTTCAACAGAACCTTCTCTCCCTCCATAAATGATACATCACGCGCCTTCTGATCTGCGTAACTCTTTTGTCTGGAAGGTGTTGTGTGAAGCCTTTCCTGAATTAGCTTCACTTTCTCCAAAGCATCCTTCACCAGGTCGGTGCCATATAACTTAGCCTCGTCAGGCTCAAACCACCCGATAGGAGAACGACATCGCCGACCATACAAGGCCTCAAATGGAGCCATCTCAATGCTGGACTGATAACTATTATTATAAGAAAACTCTGCCAAAGGCAAGAACTGGTCCCACTGACCTCCAAAATCAATCACACATGCCTTGAGCATGTCCTCCAATATCTGAACTGTCCTCTCCGGCTGCCCATTAGTTTGAGGGTGAAACACTGTGATGAGCTCTACCCGGGTACCTAACTCACTCTGCAATGCTCTCCAGAAGTGCGAGGTGAACTGAGGACCTCGATCGGATATAATGGACACAGGCACACCGTGCAACCGAACTATCTTCCGGATGTAGATCTGGGCCAGCCTCTCTGAAGTATAAGTAGTAGCTACTGGAATGAAATATGCTGACTTGGTCAACCTGTCCACAATGACCCAAACCGCATCAACCTTCGGTTAAGTCCGAGGCAACCCAACTACGAAATCCATAGTGATGCGCTCCCATTTCCACTCAGGTATAGGCATCTGCTGAAGTAGGCCTCCTGGCCTCTGTTGCTCATACTTAACTTGCTGGCAATGTAGACATCTAGCCACATACTCCACTATGTCTTTCTTCATCCGCTTCCACCAGAAATGCTGCTTCAAGTCACGGTACATCTTCGTAGCACCAGGATAAATAGAATACCGCAAACTATGAGCCTCCTCGAGAATCCTCTCCCTCAGGCCATCAACATTAGGGACACATAAGCGACCCTGAAGTCTCAAAATACCATCCTCGCCCATAGAAGCCTCTTTGGCAGCACCCTGTACCACTGTGTACCGTAGCTCTGCCAAGTGCGGATCATCAAACTATCGAGCCTTGATCTCCCCCAATAATGAAGACTGAGCAACCACATGTGCAAGAACTCGGTGGGGCTCTGAAAGGTCCAACCTTACCAGGCGATTAGCCAAGGACTGAATGTCCAAAGCTAGAGGTCTCTCCCCCGCTAAAATATAAGCCAAGCTACCCATACTCTCTGCCTTCCTGCTTAAGGCATCTACTACCACATTTGCCTTGCCCGGATGATAAAGAATGGTGATATCATAATCCTTCAGCAACTCAAGCCACCTGCGCTTCCTCAAACTAAGATCCCTCTGCTTTAACAAGTGTTGCAAGCTGCGGTGGTCTGTATAAACCTCACAAGCCAGCCCATACAAGTAGTGCCTCCAAATCTTAAGAGCATGAACAATCGCTGCCAACTCCAAATCATACACAGAGTAATTTTTCTCGTGAACCTTAAGTTGACGTGAAGCATATGCAATAACTCGCCTCTCCTGCATCAACACAAATCCCAAACCAACGCACGAAGCGTCGTAATAAACTTTATATATCCCAGAACCGGAAGGGAATACTAGAATTGGTGCTGAAGTCAATGTTGTCTTGAGCTTCTGAAATATCGCCTCACACTCATCGGACCATTGGTACGGGGCATTCTTATGAGTCAATCTAGTCATAGGAGCTGCAATGGATGAAAGACCCTCCACAAACCGGCGATAATAACCTGCTAGACCCAAGAAGCTCCTGATCTCTATAGTTGAAGTAGGGCATGGCCAACTCTGAACTGCATCAATCTTCTTAGGATCAACCCTGATACCCTCTACGGATACTACATTTCCTAAGAACGCCACAGAATCCAACCAAAACTCACACTTGGAGAACTTAGCATACAGCTTCTGTTCTCGCAAAGTCTGAAGCACAACTCCCAAATGTTGCTCGTGCTCCCCCAGACTACGTGAGTAAATCAGAATGTCATCAATAAAGACAATGACAAAAGAATCAATATAAGGCCTGAACACCCTATTCACCAAGCCCATAAATGTTGCTGGGGCATTAGGCAAGCCATATGACATCACCAGGAACTCATAATGACCATATCGCGTACGAAAGGCAATCTCCCGAACATCCGAGTCCCGAATATTCAGCTGATGGTACCCCGATCTCAAGTCAATCTTAGAAAACACCTGAGCACCCTACAACTGGTCACAAAAATTATCGATACGCGGCAACATGTACTTGTTCTTGATGGTGACCTTGTTCAACTAGCGGTAATCAATACACATCTGCATAGTCCCATCCTTCTTCTTCACAAATATCACTGGAGCACCCCAAGGCGACACGCTCGGTCTGATAAACCCCTTAGACAACAACTTCTCAAGTTGTTCTTTCAATTCCTTCGGAGCCATACAGTATGGGGGAATAGATATAGGTTGGGTGCCTGGAGCTAAGTCAATGCGGAAATCAATGTCACGATTTGGTGGCATGCCTGGAAGGTCTGAAGGAAATACATCCACAAACTCTTGAACTACTGGCACTGAATCAATCGTCAGAGACCCAGCAGTTTTGTCCCGCACATAAGGAAGATAAGCCAAACAACCCTTCTCGACCATATGTCAAGCCTTCAAGAAAGAAATAACCCGACTAGCTGCACTAACTAAGGAACCTCTCCACTCCAATCTCGGCAACTCAGGCATGGCTAGAGTAACAGTATTGGCATGGCAATCTAAAACAACATGATAAGAGGATAGCCAATCCATGCCCAGGATGACCTCAAAATCAACCATATCAAGCAACAAGAGGTCCGCTCTAGTCTCGAACCCACATAATGTAACCACACATGACTGATAAATTCGGTCCACAATCACAGAATCACCCACATGAGTGGACACATAAATAAGAGTACCAAAAGAATCCCGAGGAATATCCAAGAAACAAGAAAACAAGGCTGACACATATGAATAAGTGGATCCTGGATCAAACAATACCGATGCATCTCTACCACATACTGAAATAATACATGTGATCATGGCATCTGAGGCTACTGCATCTGGTCTGGCCGGAAAGGCATAGAATCTGGCGGGAGTACCGGAAGACTGACTTCCACTAGCATGAACAGAAGTTGTCTGTGCTCCCCCTGCCTGGCCTCTACCTGTGGGACGGCCTCTACCAGCCTACCCTCTACCTATGGGTGGCCGGACCACTGGTGTTGAACTCCTAGGCTGGTAACCCTATTAAATTGCCCTGCCCCGAGGCCTGGGACAAGTTATCCTAATATGGCCTGGATCCCCGCACTCATAACATCCCCTCGGTACCATGGCATGCTGCCCTAAAGAAGAAGAACCCTGAATAGATGAAGGGCGGTATGAACTCTCTGGCATAGCACTGAAATAGGTACTGGAAGACCCCTGATGACTGGAATATCCGCAGGAGGAACCCTGAATAGCTGGCGGGCGATAAGAACTCTCCGGCATGGCGCTGAAATAAGGCCTCGCTGGGACACCTCGTAGAGGTGGTGGGGGTGCTGAATATGGAGGCCTACTAGGCTGGCCCCTACCGAACTGACCTCTTCCCCTGGCTGGAGCACCTTTGAAATCCCCAGAGAATCTATCTCTTTTATCATGCTGACTCTGATCTCTGTCCCTCGATCGATAACCCTCAATTCGGCGAGCAATCTCAACCGCAAGCTGATAGGGAGTGCCCATCTCCACCTCTCGAGCCATGTTGGCCCTAATACCTGAGTGCAACCAAGCTACGAATCTCCGCACTCTCTCTGCATCAGTAGGAAGTATCATGAGGTCATGACGAGACAGCTCAGAAAACCTAGCCTCGTAGTCAGTCACAGACATCTGACCCTGCTCCAGTTGCTCAAACTGATACCGCAGCTCTTCCCTCCCAGAGGGTGGAATATATCTGTCCGGGAACAACTGAGTAAACTGCTCCCAAGTGAGGGGAGTAGAATCTGTCGGCATGCCGAGTATATAGGACTGCCACCATCTGCGGGCCCTGCCCTCTAACTGGAAGGTAGTAAAATCAACTCTGTGGGACTCTAGTATCCTCATGTTGTGCAGTCTGTCCCTGCACCTATCAATAAAGTCATGTACGTCCTTATGACGCTCACCTCCGAAGACAGGAGGGTGCCATCTGGTCCATCTATCCAATAGCTTCTGCGGATTGCCGTCCATAGCTGGTCTGGGCTCAGGTGTTGTTGCTACTAGATGGGGCCCGCCCACGGGCAGTGTACCCGGGGTCTGATATACAACCGTTGCATGACCTGCAGCCTGAGTAGTAGGGGTCTGGGTCCTCCCTCCCGCCTGAGATGTGGCAGGATTCGCTAGAAATAAACCAGCTTGGGTCATGGCGTCCATGAACCGCATCATACGGCCCATGACCTCCTTGAATCTTAGTGTCGCCATAAAGTCCAATGGGACAGGATCCGCTGGGGGCACCTCGCCCTACTCCTCAGTAATGGGATCCACTGGTGGTGAAACTAGAATAGCTCTAGGACGCCCTCGTCCCCTACCTCGGGTCGGTGCCCTCCCCCGACCTCTACCACGTCCTCAGATTACGGAGGTAGCGGCCTCTCCCGGGTCTGGAACGTCGGTTGCGTGTGTCCTGACCATCTGTGAGAGAATAGAAGAGTGAGATTTAGTATACCATCAATTGCACGATAGAGCTATTATAAAGAGATATTTCCTAACACCTTATAGCCTCCCAAAAATAAATACAGACTCCATACCGATCCGCAAGACTCTATTGGGTTTGCCCGTAACTTGTGAGACCTACGTGAACCTAGAGCTATGATACCACATTGTCACGACCCAAATCCTAAATCAGGTCGCGAAGGCGCCCAACAACGTAGTCAAGCAAGCCAACATCAATTTACTAATGAGTTTCATTTCATTTGCCAAAAACCTTTCTGTCACTTACTAAATTCAGAATTATGACATTAAGTAAAATGGACAACTTAGGCCATTTTTAAACAGAAATAGCCATAAAAGTCATAGTTAAATTACAGTCCAAAAATATAATGTCTACTACGTGTGTGCCAGGAACTAGTGTCACAAGTTTAGAGGCATCCAGTAGATATGAGAATCCAAAAGAATGCAAGTTTTCCGTACTATCTGAGGAAAAGTAAACGGACATAATCAAATAAAGAAAACTCCAAGGAACTTCTGGGAGTCGTCAGGGAAAGCAGCTCACCGAGAAGTCTGAACCAGATATAAGTTAGGGACGAGCTCCGGACTGATACCCAGATGCACCTGGCTCAGGACCTGTACAATTAAGTACAGAAGCATAGCATGAGTACATAAACAATATGTACCCAGTGAGTATCCCGTCTAAACTCAAAAAAGAATTGACGAGAAGTCGACGTGATATTTACTAGGGTCCAAATAATATAGTTTAAATGTAAGGCTAAGCAGGAATAGTAGTCATGAATAATAATGAAGACAGAAGCATCAAATAACATTTACAACTATCTTTACGTGTCAAGTTCCCTATCATATAAATTACCTAGTTTTCCTTTTCATGATATTCAACAGACACACATTCACATAACACCGAGACAATTTACAAACACATGACATGTCGTGAACGTATGGCCGATACGACGCGAAAATAATTGTGCACTGCCGAAGGGTCGAACGGCTCGAACCATAGATGCATATATTACACCGCTCACGAATCGAACATGCAACGCGGTTGACATAATAGTAGGGCTACCCCGCTCGCGAATCATACATGCGACGCGGGTACCCGTATACAAACACATAATTGGCAGAAAATCAAGAATTTAGTATCAAATGTACTTACAGAAATGGATTCAACAATATAAATTCTAGAATGTAACTTCCTAGATGTCCACTTAATAATTAAAGGATAGTAGGCAACCTATAATACATTTAATATTACGGGTACGACATATAAAGCATGCTTGTGAATCCTAAAACTACCCGACATACATAATAGTAGCTACGCATGGAATCTTGTCACTTCGTGCATACATAGCCCCCGCAATTAAGTACATGCAATCATTTATATTTACCTATGGGGACAATTCCCTCTTACAAGGTTAGAAAGGAGACTCGCCTCGTGTCAAGTCTTCCTTCCGGATCAAGAACGCGCCCGAAACTACAAATTCGTCTCCCAAGGACTCGAAACTAATCAAAGATTGCATAAATAAGTCAATCTATACTCAAAAGTATGAAATTCCTCTACTTAAATGATTATTTCAACCTAAATTGAAAAATCCCAAAATACACCCCTGGGCCCACATGCTCGAATTCCGAACATTTTCAAAGGAAACATTCACCCATAGCCTAAGGATCAACATTATATAGTTTTTGTATGATTTTATAACAAATTCTTCGGTAATTCTCTCATTTTCATAAAAACCTAGGTTCTCACTCTAACCCATGATTTCTACTAATTAAGGTGTCAATCTACCTAAGAATTCAAGTATTAAACTAAGTTTAGGGTAGGAATTACTTACCTTACAGTAGCTAGGTCGTTTGTCTCTTTTGCATGCTCTAAAATCGCCCAAGATGAAGTGAAAATGATCAAAATGGTGAATTCCCGTGTTTCAAAACAACCTCACTGCCTACAGGTTTTTCACACCTGCGGTCTCGTATCTGCGGAAATGGGAAAGGGGGCCTGGGTTTGCACCTGCGGCTCCGCTTCTACAGAAAATATCCGCACCTACAAAACTTGGCATCCTCACCTAGGGGACCCACCTGCGAGGTTGGGGACCACAGAAGCGGTCTCGCACCTGCGGCTAGGCCACTACAGGTGCGGTCGCACCAAATCTGGTGCACCAGCAGTCATTTACTGCTGGTTTTTGCCTCGCTCAATGCCCGAATGGCATCGGGGCCCACCCGAGACCCCGTCCAATTAAACCAACAGGTCCTAAATCATAATACGGACTCGCTCAAGCCTTTGAAATCTCCGAAACAACGCTAAATCTAAAAATCACACCCCAAAACCTATTGGTTCGAACTTAAGAACTTCAAGTTCTAGAATTCGCTAACAGTGCGCCGAACCTACCTATACTACTCGGAATTTTGCAAGCAAGTCATAAATGATATAATGGAACTAGTCCCAGTCTCGAAATTCCGGTTGGACCTCGATAACACAAAAACACGTTCCAAACCTCAATTTGAACTTAAGGAAACTCTAATTTCACTATTTGGTGCTGAAACGCTCCCTGGTCATCCAAAATTCATCCCGAATATACACCCAAGTCTGAAATCATCATACAAACCTACCGGAACCGTCGAATCTCGATTCCGAGGTCATTTACTAAATATATTGACCGAAGTCAAACTTGGTCTTTAAGGCCAACCTTAAGGAACCAAGTGTTCCTATACCATTCCAAACTCCTCCAAATCTCGAACCACCCATCCCCAGAAGTCATAAATCAGTAAAATAAACTGCAGGAAGTCTCATTTAGGGGCACGTGGTCCTAGAACACAAAATGGTCGGCCGGTTCATTACATCCATTTTGTTTAGTTCTTTTTTCTTTTTATATGTCTTTTCATGATGACTCTAGTGACATGACATGCACGTGTAATTCTCAGCTGGTCTTAAAAGTTAGTCTAATCATGAGGCAATGAAACAAGTTTTGAAGATGAATATTTAAGGGAAATAAGTAAAGATTTAGACATTTTGAGATCATTTAAAGCCCGAATTGTGAGAAACTAGGGAAGATAGTTTGGGACTTTAAGAGGACGATAAGAAATTGTTAAAAGATAGTGCATCCCAGACAATTTGAAGCAAGCAACTTTGATTTCAAGCGTATCTCAAGTTATAAGATAAAGCGAAGAGAGTTTGCTCCAAATTGACGGAATTGTGAAGATGAGATCACACAACGAGGGTTCTGTACCTGACAAGGCACTAAAGAAAAGTGAAAGGCATATAAGTGATATAAATGCCAAAGCTGCAAAAGAAATGATGCGCATGATCTTCCTTTTTCATCCTCAAGTTGCATGTGTTGTACTTGGCATTTTCGGGTATTGGGAGGCCCTCTTTCAGCTACCCAACACTTTATACTATTCGGTACCCTTTTGAGCCTATGTAATTTTTCTTGACCTCCCCTCTTTTGGAATCGAGTTAGAGTCATAAAATAAATCATGCCCCATAATGTTTTTTTTAGAAACTTCATTCCAGAAAAAAAAGAAAAAAAAGAAAAAAAAAGGTAAAAGAAAAAAAAAAAGAATAACAACAACAAGAGTAGTCTTTTGAACTACGTTCGACCTGATTCCTGTCACCACAAGATACGCAGGCAGTCTTATGGTTCGGTCGCACCAAATAAAATATTTTATAATCCCACGAAGTCTGAGGAGAGCAGTTCTTCTTAGAAATTCCATCTAAAAAAACTCAAATACTCTTGTTTTAGATACAGGGGCAAAGTCTAAAATGGATTCCAAAAGTTGTAAATAAATTAACCATGTTGTCTTAGCTATTTTGAGCCTTTATAATATCCTTTCTTTCTAACCCTGTCCAAAAGCCGTAATACAATCCAAAAACGACCTCCCAGATAATCTTTGAGAATGCCGAGCTAGACATGCCAGGAGCATATAATATTTCTACTATGGTCAATGCCTTGCCATCTGCAGAATCATAGAAATAAGAAGAAACAAACAAAATAAGAGAGTCTTATTGGTGAAAACCTTCACAGGCACCATAAGGCGACGATGAGTTGAGAGAAAGAGCAAAATGAGAGAGTCTTGATGGTGAAAACCCTTCGGGCACTACAAGTCGAATAAGGATTGTGAATCAGATAGGATAATCGGAGCATTTAAGTCAAGTTTCACGGCATAGAGGTATAACAAGAGTTGAACATTAGACTTGCTTGACAGATTAGGCTGCTCAATCCAAAAATGCATGTCATAGTCATTAGAGTTGGTGTCCACATCTGATAACTTTCTACTTTGTAATTTTCTTGTTTGATATCATCTCTTTAAATTGTCTCTTACTATGTTCCTCTTGCTTTGTTCAAATCCTCTTTTTGAGTCCGTTTGTTCAGAACAAGTGAGAAATGACTTCAAAATTTTCTATCAGCTTTCCAATTGCACAGAACGGAATCTGGTTAGCACATCAAAGCGGCACAAGTCAGTAAAGAACAGTATGCGCACTGAGTTGATAACAATTGACGTGCTTTGGGATTCATGTGAAATGCAAAGGTCCAGAAATGTCAATTCAATGAGCAAAATGCAACAGAAAAGGGTATTAGGCTTGAACGGATCACAGGTGTTTTCATTGATAAGGTTTGACAAAGAAAGTGGTTAACCAATAACAAGCATGGTCTTCCAAGTGAAAATCAAAGTTATCATGGCAAGTGAAGGAGCAATATCCCTCAAGGTCAAGGCCACAAACCAACCACCATGTTTTAAACTCACAAATTTTCTTTGCTTGAAACAGGGACGAAGACTATGTCCAAATCAGTGCTTGGAAGCTTGAACCTTTTAGGGTCAAGAAAATTTGTTCTTTCTGCAGGGATCTTCTAGAAAGAGAGCATGGCTCAGGTAAGTTTATTTTCAGTTTTCAGGACCCTCATGGATAATGGAATTTAGGTTTTAAGTTTTCAGGACCCTCCTGGATAATGGGATTTAGGTTTTAAGTTGTCAAGACCCTCATGGATAATGGGATTTAGGTTTAAGTTGTCAGGACCTAGAATCTTAATCCGGGTCGTGATGGCGCCCAACAACGAGGTTAGGCAAGCCAACATAAATTTCACTAAGTGTTTCTTTTTACTTGATTCAATTGTTCACCCATTTACCGAATTTAACAAGTCAAATCATGATATCGAAAGATAATAACTCAGTGGTAGATAAAATAGCTATAAAGAAGCGTGAGCCAACAGACGAGCATATATATATATATATATATATATATATATACAACCCAAAATCACAAAATAACCATTACGTGTGTGCCAGGAAATAGTGTCACGAGTGTCACGGGCATACTAACGGGATGACCAAAAGATAGAATATACAATCCCACTGTCTGAATAAATAGACGGGAAACAAAAGTAAATGAAACTCCATGGTGTTGTTGGGGAATCTCCAGAAGAAGCAACTCACCGTGAAGTCAGGTCCCCTACGGTCAATATCTAGCTCCGGTCTGATAACCAGATGCACCAGCCTCAGAACCTGTACAGTTAAGTACAGAAGTGCAGCATGAGTACATATTAAATAAATATGTACCCAGTAAGTATCCCGTCTAATCTCGAAGAAGTAGTGACGAGAGGTCGACTTGACACTCACTAAGGTCCAACAGTATAATATGCGACAGGATATAACGAAAAGCAGTAGGCATGTAAGACAGTAAACATCAGTTACGTATAAACAACAGGAATGCAAGTAAATACTGGGACAAATAACAATGGCCACTTCATTTCCCTCAAACATCTAATACAAGTCAATATTCATGAAACAGTTCCAAATAGTCACGCGCACACAAGGATAAGACAACCGGCCGGAGTCAGAAGAAATATCTATACACTGCCGAGGATCGAACGGCCCGTCCCATACGTGCATTCTTACCATAGTAAAATCTCACCTATGCACAGTCGAGGATCGAACGGCCCGTACCACAAGTGCATCTCTCAATGTAATCATATCATATCATACTAAAAATCTCGTCCATACACTATCGAGGATCGAACGGCCCATACCACAAGTGCATCTCTCAATGTAATCATATCATATCATACTAAAAATCTCGTCCATACACTATCGAGGATCGAACGACCCGTACCAAAAGTGCATTCTCAATTATATCATCTTTGTGCACTGCCGAGGATCGAACGGCCCATCCCAAAAGTGCACCTTTCAATCCGCCATGGCGTACGGCCCTCTCCCATGAGAGTGGGGGAAATCACACATCGCTCGCGGAATGTAAATTGCGAAGCGGTCACATGCACAGACAATAACTTTTAAAACTTACTTTCCGTAACCAATTCCTTTCAAATCAACAATTTCCAAAAATCTCGGAGAAACAATACTATACATAACATGGTCTCATAGTATATATGGAATTACAATGAAGCATATAAGGCATTACAAGGAAGCATACAAGGCATTACAAGGAAGCATATAAGGCGTGCTGTGAGCCTATCTACCCGGACATAACAATGATAGCCGCTACGTACGGACTCTCGTCACTTGGTGCATACGTAGCTCCCAACCGAATAACACATAGCATTTAAATCACCTAGGGGGACAATTCCCTATTAAAAGGTTAGAAAGGAGACACACCTCGTGTCCAATCTACCTCTCGGACCGCGAATGCGCCCGAAACTCCGAACTTTACACCCGAGGACTCGCAACTAGACAAAAGGTGTACAATTATATCAATGTATGCTCAATGTGGGGAAATTATCCTATTTATTCAATAAAATCATCATTCTTGAAGAATTCCCAAAATTCAACCCCGGGCCCGCACGCTCGGATTCCGAAATTCTCGAAGGAATCACTCACCTAATATACGACTTTTACTTGAATTCATAGCAATAATTGAGCAATTCATCAATTTCCTCAAGAACCCTAAATTTACTATCCAAATCTTGATTTTCAATGATCTAGTAGTTAATCCCATTAATAATTCATGTATTAAACTAGTAATAGGGAGGAATTAACTTACCTATACAGTAGCTAGGTCGTGGTGTGTTCTTCCCAAGCTCACAAGTCTCAAATGGAGGTATGAAATGAAAAGAGATGAAGAAATCCCGTATTTTAAAAAATATATACTGCCTGGCCTACAGGGGTTCCGCACCTGCGGCTCGAGGACCTCACCTGTGAGCTGGGGCTCGCACCAGCGGAGTTGGACGGGAAGGACTGGGCCCGCACCTGCGAGATGTCAACACCTGCGACTGGGTAACCGCACATGCGGTCACACCATAAACAGGTGCACCAACAGCTATTTTAGCTGGTTTTTGACCTCGTGTTGTGTCCGGGAGGCACCTGGGCCCACCCGAGCCCTCGTCCAAATATACCAACAAGTCCTAAATCATAATACGGACTCGCTCGAGCCTTCGGAATGCCCAAAACAACGCTAAATCTCAAAATCACACCCCAAAACCCCTAAAACCATAACTTTAAGAACTTCAAGTTCTTGATTTCTATATCGATGCGTCGGAACGACCTATACAACTTGGAATGACATCAAATTTTGCAGACAAGTCATAAATGACATAACGGAACTATTCTCGGTCTCGGAATCACATTCGGACCTTGATATCATAAATTCCCGCTTCAAACCAAATTCAAACTTAAGGAAATCCTTATATCTATATTGGGCGCCGAAATGCTCCCGGGTTATCGAAAACCCATTCTGAACATACGCCTAAGTCCGAAATCATCATACGAAGCTACTGACACTGTTGGAACTCAATTCCGAGGTCGTTTGCTCAAAATGTTGATCGAAGTCAAACTTGGCCAAATAGGCCAACCTTAAGGAACCAAGTGTTCCTATACTGCTCAAAACACTCCCAAATCATGAACTACCAGCCCCCGTAAGTCACAAATCTCAATAAACCGCTATGGGAAGTCTTATTTAGGGGAACGGGGTCCTATAGCATAAAATAACCGGTCGGGTCGTTACATAGTTTTAAGTTTTCAGGACCCTCCTAGATAATGGGATTTGATTTAAGTTTCCAGGACCCTCCTAGAAAATTGGATTCAACTAACACTCACAATGTTCAAGGTACAAACCGGGGCAAAAAATGTTCTTTGTTTTATCTGTTTTGTTGTGATTACAGGAACCCACCTGGAGAACAGGGTCAACTTTCAATTTTCAAGACCAAGAAACATCATGAGAATCCCACATGAAGAACGGGGTCAACTTTTAGTTTATAATTTCAAGTCAGAGAGGCATCCTGAGCCCGCCTGAAGAACAGAGTCATTGTTCAGTTTTCAATTTCAAGTTCAAGAGGCATTAGGAGAATCCCACCTTAAGAACAAGATCAACTTTCAGTTTACTATTTCAAGTCTGAGAGGCATCAAGAGTCCGCCTAAAGAGTAGGGTCAACTATCAATTTCAAGTTAGAGAAGCATCAGGAGAATCCCGCCGGAAGAACAGGGTCAATTTTCAGTTTACAATTTCAAGTCAAAGAGGCATCAGGAGTCCGCCTGAAGAACGGGGTAAATTTTCAATTTCAAGTTCAAGAATCATCAGGAGAATCCCGCCTGAAGAACAGGGTCAACTTTCAGTTTACTAGTTCAAGTCAAAGAGGCATCAGCAGCCCGCCTGAAGAACAAGTTTACAATTTCAAGTCAGAGAGGCATCAGGAGCACGCCTAAAGAATAGGGCCAACATTTCAATTTCCAAGTTCAAGAAGCATCAGGAGAATCCCGCCTGAAGAACAGGGTCAAGTCTCATTTTTAAGTTTAAGTCAGAAGCAGCATGAACCCGCCTGAAGAATAAGGTCAACCTCCAGTCTTGAAGTCAAATTAGAAGTAGCACGAGCCGTCTGAAGGACAAGGTTTTCAAGATCAAGTCTACTCCAAGTTCGAGTTTATTTCAAGTGCAAGCAGCAGGGTGCCCGCCTGAAGAATAGGGTCAACTTCCAGTTTTCTTCAAATTCAAGTCAGCAGGACGCCCATCTGAAGAATGGGGTGAATTTTCAGTTTCGTATGAGGGATCAAGTGGATATTCAAGGAAGATTCAAGACAAAGAAGTAGATAGGATCTTGTAATATTCTATTATTTTTACTATAATTTTTCCTTTCAATTCATGATGTAATTGCAGGGACCGCAGACCAGAACCTCGACGGCACCTCAATCGCCTCTCCACCTCGGTATACTCCTTCGCTCTTCTCACTTCTGAACTACTCGTGGCCTGATTCCTTTATAGCCAAGGATATGTAGGCAGCTCAGATACCAGGGCTCGGTCACATTCTCCTTTATTTAAGTTTTAGGTCTCTCTAAATAAGGGTCAGGTCCAAAAAACTGTCTCGCCGTTCTTTTTCTGAAAACTCTTCGTGTTTCCAGTCAAAGAGAGGTAGCTGTAGACATGTAAATTTTTACCCTCCCCAGGAATTTACACATATTAGCGTTTTAATATTTTGTTTAGGTATAATATCACTATTTTAACTAATTTTGACTCTTTTACTTTATTTTAAGAATAAAAGTTGAAAATTACAAAAATAGTTCCATTTTCTCTATTTAATTCACGTATTAGGTATTTTTAGAAGGATATATTACTTTGAACCTATTTTATTTTAATATAATCTTTGAAAATACCAAATAATAGTTTCAACTTTAATTTTTAGTTTTGTTTTAAATATAATAGTTTATTAAATTCAATTAAGAGTTATTTTATATTTTCTTATAAGTATTTTCGAAGTAAATTAAATTTTCAGCCATTTCCTGGCCCAATTTTGTAGATTTAGAGCCCAATTCAAATCTAGGCCCATATTTTATCTTACCCTAATATATAAACCTAAATACACCCTAACCCAAGGTTTTTTTTGGGGGGAAATCTTCAATACATAAGACATAAGAGACACCCCAAAAAACCTAAGAGAGACCCCCCCCCCACCATCTCCTTCAGCCCAGCCGCCGCCCACCACCTCAAACAGATGACCAACCCTAATTCCCCACCTTTATTCAACTAGACGCTGCCGGAACAAACACCCACCAAATCAGCCGCTCACAAAATAAGACCTACCCGCAACTCGATTTCGCCGGAAATCTGGCAACCTCCAAATCAGCCATCACTCCTCCCATATCGAGCCGCTTCCACGACCCGTATCATCTTCCGTCGCCACGCTGTTGGATAATTCTCCAACGCCCAGCTCTCTTCCCTCACATCTCAGCCACACACTCCATCAAAATTGACACTTATGTTGCCCCGAAATGGAATTTGCTTGAAGTTTGAGTTTGAGTTCGAGTTTGGGCTCAAAATTACGGTGTCGATTCGAGTTCCCCTCTAGAGTTCGTGGTTTCAATTCGCCTCGTGGTTCCTACTCATTTGTATTGTTGCTTCGCAGACGAATTTTGGGAGTCAAACTTTGGAATTGCCATCTCTTCTGTCATTATTAAATTTTTTGGTTTTAACAGGTTTATTATTCCCTTTCATACCTGTTATCTTATATGTCATCCTACTGTTTATGTTTGATTGATACTCTATTACTTGAATTTGTTTGCTTTTATATTTAACAAGTATATGATTTTCAATTCAGTTTTATCAAGTTGGTTTAACGAAAGCTAAAGATAGAACTCTTAAAGGTTAAAAAATGGGATCGAAACTATGATGCTTCAATTGTTGAACCATGAGGATTTGATCTTGAAACATAAAAATAATGAACTACGTGTTGTTGGGCATTAATTAGAAATATTAGTTAGTCAAAATAGTATTGGGATGTATTGGGATCTTTGTATTTGGGGATAATAACTCCAAAGATTTTGAGCTGCTGGGATAAACACGAACTGATAAAGTTCATATATAATTTGGGTCTGAATTTAAAAATCATGTAGCTCGTTTTATTGTCGCTTATTTTTTTTCTTGTTGCTTCATTTTTATTGTGTTTAAAATCGGTAGAAGCATGTTTAGGCCGATCATACTCGGGTAGGCAAACTTTAGATTTTCTTCCTTTTATTTGAGGTAAGAGGTCGTCCCTTAGTTCATTTATCCGGGGAATCCCCGAAGGATTTGTATATATTTTATTCCGGGGAATGCCCCGAAGAACTTTGTAAATATTTTGGAGGCATTGACGAGCAGTGCGGAGAAAGTATAGTATAGTATTTAGGATTTTAATTTACTCTTTTCTTTTATTAGGTGGGGACGAACTGGAACCTTTCTCGTGTTTACTTTCTTTTGTGTTTAACCTCAATATGAATATTTTAAAAGCCAACTAGATCGAGTATGCAACCGTGACTTTCACGGGACACGGGGAATGCCTAACACCTTCTCTCCGAGTCAAATGAACCCCCTTACCCGAATCTTTGGTTCAAACTGGTTTAAGAGTCAAACATGTTTTGAAAGAAAATTGTTATTTTTTAAAAATAACGACCTGGCACAGCGAAATCAAATGTCATATGGAGACTCTAAAAATCCTTTTAAAACACAAAAATGTGTCACTTTCAATTTTGAAATCCCTTTCAAGCTTTACAAAATCCTTTTTATTATTTAAGAGGGTTTAGTGGGAATTTAAAAAAAAAAGGGTGTGACATCTCTGGCGACTCGGCTGGGGAGTCGCAGGTTCGAGCTAGTAGTTGATCTTGTTGGATTTTTAGGATATTCGGTTGAGGCTTTTATGTGTTTTGTTTGCGTTATTTGATTTTTATTTTGTTTATGTCGTTTTATTATTTGCTAGTTGCTTATTTGTTTACAGTTTTTCCTTTATGTGTTACTGCTTTATAAATTGTCATCATTTGCATAACCCCGGGTCTTCATTCTGCAACAAGTCTTCCGGAGTACGTTTGATCGTACAGTCACCCGTGTCTTTAGGGGGGTGGTGTGGGAGCGTGGAGTGGGCGGACAGCTAGAGCAACTTCCATCGACCACGTGCCGCCCTGAATTGCCTTGTCTAGTGAACCCTCAAACTTAGGTCAGCCTTTAGGTCATGATTATTTGCATCACGTCATTTAGATCTAGCAGGGCTCGATCCCAGGCACTGTGTCCCTTTGTAGGAGGCCTATCCAAATTATGTCAAAATGGGTCCATGGCCTTATATTCAGAGTCACCTGATACTCGTGGTGACAAAATTTCCCCTGCAGAATGTCCTTTACAAACCTGAGTTGTCAGGTCGACTGGCCAAATGGGCAGTCAAAATTACAAATTTGATATTGAATATAAACCCAGGACTCCAATCAAATCACAAGTTTTCACCAACTTCGTGGCAAATTTCAGTCCTGTGCTGCTGCTTTTGGCCATAAAGGAAGTGGTGATGGTGTCAAAAACGGCATCAAGAGTTTGGACCTTGTTCACGGATGAAGCTTCCAACGTGAAAGGGTCTGGGCTCAGGGTGATTTTAGTCACGCCCTCCAGAGAATTCCTAAGGCAGGCACGAAAAATGTTCTCTTGACTAACAATGAAGCCGAGTATGAGGCTTTAATTGAAGGACTTGAACTGGCCTGGGGACTAGACTCCGAAGTCATTTAAATTAAATGTGATTCCTAACTGGTGGTAAATCAAGTATATGGAATCTGCGACACCAAGGAGGAATGCATGCAACAATATGCTGTGAAAGTTCGAACTCTACTCAAAGGATTCAAGAAATAGTCAATTACTCACATCCCAAGAGAAGAAAACGCAAAAGTAGATGCATTGGCTAATCTAGGCTCGTCTACGGAAATGAACGAATCAGATCCTAGTAAATCATACAACTTATGCCCTTGGTACTGGATGTGGACGGTTATTATGAAGTAAATACAACCAACTTGGTCTGGGACTAGAGAAATGAAATCATCGACTACCTTAAGCATGGCAAGTTGCCCGAAGAGCGAAGGCATCCCGGGCACTCCGAACCAAAGCAGCTCGTTACAGCTTCTAGAGAGGACAGTTATACAGAAGGACATTCCTAGGCGCGTTGTCCCGAAGCTTAGGCGCCTCTGAAGCTAGTTACGTCATGAGAGAGGTTCACGAAAGAATTTGTGGAAATCATTCAGGTGCATACTCGTTGGTGTTAAAATTTAGTTAGGGAATGATACTAGTGACCACAGATGGAACAAGACGCTAAGGCATTCATTCATAAATACGACAAGTGTTAATGCCATGCACCGTTAGTACACCAACTGGCAGAGATACTACACTCGGTATAATCCTCATGGACATTCTTGAAATGGGTGATGGACATAGTCGTTCCGTTTTCGCCGGCTCCTGTGAAGGTAAGATTTCTTTTGATTTTAACTTATTACTTCACTAAGTGGGTTGAAGCAGGTCCTTCCCATAAAATTTGCGAGTGGGAAGTGGTCGATTTCCTATGGGAGAACATAATCTGCTAGTTCAAATACTGAAGGGGATTGCATGCGACAACGGGCCACAGTTCATAGGCTCAAAGGTCACAAAATTCCTTGAAGACGTAAAGATTAAAAAAATCACATCTTCGCCATACCATTCGAGCGCAAATGGGAAGGCGGAATCAACCAATAAGGTGATTGTTCTAAACCTCGAAAAGAGGTTGGAAGCAGCCAAGTGCAAGTGGTCTGAAGAGTTACTAGGAGTGTTGTGGGCATATTGGATGATGACCAAATAAAGCACGGGGGAGATACCATTCTCTCTCGTATACGAAGCTAAAGCTCTGATCCCGGTAGAAGTAGGAAAACTGACCATGTGATACTTCCGGGCAAACGAAGAAACAAACAATGAAGCATTGCTAGTCAAATTGGAGCTGCTTGACGAAGGGAATTAGCGCACATAAGGATGGTGGCCTAGAAACAAAGAATTGAAAGGTACTATAATAGAAGGTCCAATCTATGCTATTTCAAAGAGGGGGACTTGTTTTTAAGAAGGGTGACTCAAAACACCCGGGAGCTCAACGCAGGGAAACTGGGTCCGTCATGGGAAGGCCCCTACCGTATTTCAGCTTTCACAAAGAAAGGACTATACGAACTAGAAAACTAAGATAGGGTCAAATTGTCGAAATGTGACTCACCTCAAAAAGTATTATTGCTGATGAGCTCTGCTTATATTGAATGTATGTGTTGCACTCTTTTTCCCTTCGTACAGTTATTGTCCCAATTGGTTTTTTTTGGAAAGGTTTTTAATGAGGAAGCAACGCAAAGCATACTACGAAGGAAATGTCATTAGCAGAAATAAGACCTTTAAATGACAAGGCATTAAAAGGACAAACCACTCCGGGATGGTTAGATAGTCATTGGCTCGACGACAAAATTCCTAACAGGAAGTAAAACTTTCCATCAGACAAAAGGCTATTCAACCATTCACGATTTCTCTTTCCCTACAAGCCATTGGGGGTGGTTAATTATTTTTGGCTCGATTGAAAAGTTCCTAACGAGAAACAAAGATTTCTATCGGACCAAAGATTATCCAACCCTTCACTAGTGGGATCCTCAAAGGAGTAAGACTTCCAGTGTTCCAATTCACATTCTTCACATTTGAACACTGGGGAGGGGGGGATGATATGGGAATACGGTAATTTGATTGCCACAATAATCGGGACTACGAAATTTGGGAATAAAATGCCTCGTCGGAACCGTGGACTGTACAGCCAGCCCCATAGAAACAAGTTGTATAAATTATCCACATGTAATGGAAATTTCTTTTCTTTCAGCAAAACGAATGCTTATGTACTTTTGAAGATAGAAGAAATAAAATAAAGTCCTTTTATTTTTATCTTGTTTCTTGTCCAAACGATGAATTGATTTTATCATTTGAAAGTTAATCAAGTACTTCAAATGCTAGTGCCGGGATGAACAGGATACATCCTCTTCAAGAGCACCGTAAATATAAGAGGGGCCTATCTTATGAAACCCTCACAAAAAAAGGTTGGTTCCGAAAGCGTTTATGTCTGGAACCCAAATGCTGTCGGAGAAAAATGCAGCCCAAGCCTTGCATAATTTGACACAAAAATTAAACTTTGTCCAATGATTAAACAAAAATAACTTTTATTTATCAAACGTTCTAAGTAGCACAAATACAAATAAACAACAAAAACAAAGGAAGAGAAAACAAAAGGCTAAATTAAGTCGATCAACCTTGGTTAAAGGGTCGTCCCACTAATATCTCGTGGCACTAAGGCTAAGATCAAGATCACGGAAAGTGGTTATATGAACCTTATTATTTTCTATGATCCTCTTATACCTTTCCTCCATCTGGGCACACTTCTCATCGGCAACAACAACTTCTTCATCTTTAAAGTTTAAGGCTGCCTCCAAGTTACTCACTCTCTCAAAAGAGGCAGATTCACGCTCGGCAGCGACGAGCAAAGCATTTTGGACCTCAGAACATTTAGCCTTGGCTTCTTGAAACTGTACATTTAGTTGGGAGGATCTTGGTTGAGGGTTATCATCACTCTCTTGCAACTGAGCCTCTAACTCCCCCGCCTCAGGAGCTGTTGTTTCCAGCACCGGGAGACGAGCAGCAATTTGGTCCCTCTCGACCAACAACTAGTCCCACTCAGATTCGAGTCCTTCTTTATCAAGGATAAATTTCTAAAGGCCATTGGAAGCAAGGAACTTGGCCTGCGAAGGAAAACCCCAAGTTAGAAACCCTGTCATAGCAAGTCAAGGAGAAACAAGCAGTAAAGAGAACAAGTATGTTTCCATTGCTGCATTGTGCATAGTATTATTTAACAAACACTCGAGAGAGAGAGAGAGAGAGAGAGAGAGAAAGTATCTTCTTCTTATCCTTTTCTGAAGCTAGTGACTTCATATTATTGGCAAGTTCCACTGGCCGAGACAACATATGGCACTCGGTAGATACTGAGAGGAAGACACACATCCTCCTCTAGGATCTGCAAAAGGGGGCGAATAGTTGTGCCCAAAATTCCCATGGCATGGGGACTGGGGGAGGAGGGACATCCTCCTCTCAGGCGTCTGCGGCCGGTGGGGGTGATGTAGCAGTTGCTACTGACGGACGTATGGCCGGCGTGGAAGGAGATAAAGCTGATGGTGTTGTGGGTTGCTCGGAAGAGGCCCAATACTCGGCCTCATAGTACCGGGAGCAGGGATTGGGACCGGTAAGGGGGAATTGACATTCTCCAACAATTAAAATTCCCCCAGAGCGCTTGGGCGTTATCCTTGGTTAGGATTATAAGCTCTTCAGATTGAGCATTCTATTGAATTGATGACGGTCATTGTATTTTGTGTAGAGAAGCCCATTCATCACCGGCTTCCCCATCATCATCAATAACTACAATGGTTGTGGATAGCTCGGGAGAGGCTTTCTTCACTTTTTATTCTTGCCCTCCGCCGAGGAAGAACACCGCCTTTTTGGTTGCTAGCTCTCCGACCGGGGACTCCGAGAGGAAGCGCTTGTACCGGAAGTAGATCAGATGGCGCTTGTTCGGGTGAGAGCCTCCTTCAATATTCTCACATTCTCTATGGAATAAAACAAAATTTCCTCCTCAGGGATGGTAATAGAGCCCTACGGGAGACCTCAATCCAAGAAAAAGGCGAGTTTAACAAGTTTTCTTATGTACAAAGATGATACGAACGCAGAATCGATTTTACGAGTCAACTTACCATGATTCTTGGCCCTTCATCCGTATTCAGGGTCCAAAGTTCTTTCCAACGGTGGGTCTTAGGCGTAGTGATGTCTAGAATCTTCTAAACCTACCGGTCCCAGCCTTCAACCCTTGGTGGTGTCCACCGAGTTGCTGAAATAATGAAAAGAGAAGGATCAACAATGACATGAAAAAACCTTTTTAGAAAAAAAAGATAGAATTTGAACTTACGTGCACGAGTACAGGACCTGAGGAATGATATAATACACTTGGTAGAAATAATGACAAACTGCTTCATCCACCCAAAGTAATTGTCTTCATCCATGTTGGTAAGCAAGGCATGGTGGCCACATTTACTGAAATATATTACTCCCCTCATAAAATCTTGGGGGAGTAGAGGTTCATCAAACGAGCCAAGGTGAGATCCTCCTGCGTTTTCTGGCATAGCTGCCACAGACAATCCTTTCTTCGCCACACCGAAGGGCCCACCTGTGCCACACAATCTTTGTATCGGCGGCACAATTCCAAAATTAAGAGATCAAGTCCCACACTCAAAGAAAATGCACGCAAAGTAAATCGGTACGTATAAACGTACATGAAGCCGTTCTTAGAGAAGGTTACTCTCTCCACTAGATCGAAAGCAATAATGTTCAGGTCATGACAATCACAGTCCTCCTTAATAGAAGGAATGCTGGAAAAGGCGGATAGAATGATATTTGCCAACAGTCCAAGTGCGGGAATTTGAAGAAGTGAACTTATCTCCGAAGTCCTTGGTTGTGTTGAGATGCTTGGGGATGATGGTGCTTACCGTAGGGAGTCAGCATCAACGTCGATTTCTTTGTCTTTGCTCTCCTTCGAACCCCCACTGAAAAGAAGATCGGCGTTCTTGGAAGAGTTAGTGAAAGAAGCCATGATCAGCAGAAGTTGATAAGCGTTCTTTGAAGAAGATTAAATAAGGATGAAAGAAGAAAAGAGTTGGATGCAAAGAAATTGAGAGAGTTTGTAAAACTAATAAGTGTAAAAGAATAAGAATGAGGCGTATAAGTAAAGGAATAGGCAGCAAAAATCATGGCTGATTACCTCGAGAATCAGCTAAAATATTTCTAAATCGGTGGAGTAACACTGTCGTGCCCCCTTTTTCCTCGCGGAGTCCGGGTTTATGACATTTGGTTGAAACACCTCGTTCCTTTTGGGAAAGGGGGTAAGCAAGATTTGAAGAGTCACCATCTAATGATTCTTAAGGTGCATTAGGGAACCTATTTAGGGTTATTTATAGACATTGATTTGATAACCAGAGACAAGGTAAGGGCTTGAAATTATTCCAACGGGAAGGTGTTAGGCACCCCTCAGAATCCACAACTGTGGTTCCCAGCCAAAACAACTTTGTGAATTTTGAGAAAGTAGCAAATAAACAATTAATGTCTAAGTCAAGCAAAAGGGTTTGAAAGAACCGCAGTCTAAGCACACATGTGTCTTTAAACGTTTTTGAAAATATTTGATAACTAAGCAAGGTTTTTGAGGAAGTTATAATCTAAACATGCATATGAGGTTAAGGGATATCCTAGGTTTGTTTATAATATGGATCACATCAATGCAATACCCGGTATGACACTCCTCAAAGGGGGGCTACACGTGGTATTAACGCACCGATCATCATTATCGCGCCCCCCGTTTTTCCTCGCACGGGTTAGGTATGGAGAGATCGGGTTTATGACATTTTGGAAAACTCCTTAAAGGAAGAGGTATAAGGAAGAGTTGCCACCTAACGATTTTTATGGTGCGTTAGAGCACCTAGAGTAAATAACTCATGAACTAGTTTGCGTTAACAGAGATTGGGTAAGGGCTTGAAGTTATCCCAAGGGGAAGGTGTTAGGCACCCCTCAAGATCCACAACTGTGGGTCCCAGCCAAGAAGTTTTGTGAATTTGGACAGTAAACAAATGACAAGCAAGGCTCACTTAAGAGGGGATTTCAAGTAAATGCTGAAATTGTCAAAAGAATTTTAAAGAATAGTAAAGTAAAATCATTTGAATGAAAATGTCCTAGATTTTAAATCAATATGGATCACAAAAATACAATACCCGGTATGTCACGCCTCGAAGAGGGGCTACACGTGGTATTAGCGCACCGGTCATCATATCAATATTCTACCCTTCCCGCCCCGTTAAGGTATTTAAAACGCGTGTGTCGGTCACGAAGCTTATTGCGTGCTATTACCCGTCCCACTTTATAAGTCCTGGAGGGTATTTAGGAATACTAATCCTACAAGGTGAGTACTAGGCTAAACCCCTAGGTTTAAAGGGATAAAATTCTAAGTGACATGCATAACAACAAATAGGACTACACGTATGGGAACACATAAGGGCAAAATAATGGACCACAGATCCCTCCACAGGTAAACACGTAAATAGAACGTCTCAAACATAAGCAAGGTCTCAAAGTCAGGATTTAAAACAGGAGTTTTTAAGTTGGAAATACTATGGTTTCAGCAGTTTCGAAAAGGGAATGCCTTTTTGAAAACTCAGTAATGAAGCTGGCATTCAGTTTGAAACAGAGTAGTTTGAAAAGAAGAGTGATTGACTTTAGATTCCAGTAAGTAACAGAAAAATGCACAGCAGTTCAATGAAGCCCTCAGTAAAGCAAATGAAGAACTTTTAGAAAATTTCAGTAAAGCATGATTTAGAATGACAGAGTGATTCAAAAGGGGAAAGTGACTTATGGAAGATCCAGTAGTTTAAAGAAGAGTAGGAGTGAGTAGTTTAAGGAAGACTTTAGTAAAAGGAGAGTAAGTAAACGTTTTCAGGAAACAGTGGCTTTAAAAATATAGAGCAGGTATTCGATTGAACAGAATGTTTCTTTTTTGCAAAGAGTGAAACTGCCTCTGAAACCCAGTAATTCGAAAACACACAGAGCAGTAATCTAATAACTTAGTTAAAGAGGAAATGAATGCATGATTTTCAAAATTAGTATTTGAAAAGAGTAGAGTAGGAGTTTTTAGGAAATAGGGTGAACTTCAGAAAGAGATAAAACAGGAATGAAAAGCATCAAAGTTTAAGAATTTCAAAAAGGGACTGATTGGTTCTAATGCCATCTAAGTGAAACACGATTAGGTTTTGGTTTTAATAATGTATTAGGCCTAAAGTTTGCCTAGGAGTTTGTATACATTGCCTATTTTTTTAAAGGTGAACATGCAGACTTTAGTTCTGATTTTAAAGATATGCAGAAGAATATACTTGCAGAAGCGTTTTAAACCATTTAGCCACATTTTGGCGAGATTATCAGATTAGATACATGTTAACTAGGTGTTCAGCAAAATATAACTTGAAACAAACATGCTGAAAGGTAAGGTCCTAAACAACATGATATCTAATGCACACAAGGATACCTAAAGCCATGGTTTCTAAATGTAATGCTTATAGAAATGCAATAGCCGTACATTATATAACTTGTTGTAGTTATTAACTGTGAGCAGGGCTTATAAAATGACAGGAACATAATAGACATGCTGAAATAAAGAACCTAAACATGATTTCTATTGCATGATATGCATGTCCTAAACAGGATACTATTGCGCACATAGGGAAATAAATCCTATAGTCATGATTTCTAACCGTTACTATACTAAACATGAAGAACCCCTTCCCATATCCATTATCCAGCCCCAATTATTCGTTTACAAATTATTACAAACCCAAGAATAAAAAACTACATCACTTAAAGGAAAATAAGAAGTTAATTCTATAGGGAGCCTTCAATCCGGCCCATATCTCCCAACCTCAATCATTTCGAGTTTCACAGCCTTTCATGGTCCGGGTGCGGCAAAGCTCCCTAAGAATCTCGTGGGTCCCTGGGCAATACCAGCACCCAGACATATTTGCCAAAGTTGAGCATGTGTAGTGTGGAATCACCAACCTCAGTGCGTCAAAGTTCAGAGGGAACTCAAGAGGTTCCCTAGGCAATGATTACACTGAGGGGATGGAACTTAAGTTTCTAGGAATAGTGTGAACTGCTAAGAGTGAGTTTAAAAGATGAAAAGAGGTTTTGGAAAAAAGAGTTCAGTTGAAAAACTCTACAACTCAAGAGTTATTTTGAAACATAAAACAAAAGCTTTTGAAAACAGTAGTAAGAATAGAGAAGAATTGATCACAACAAGTTCAGCAATACAAGGACAATGGGGATTGGGGACAAATAAGTCACATAATAGGCGGAAGAAGATACATAGATTAAGTAAAACTTGTTCAATGGTTGCATAAATCAAAGAGGTTCAGGGGATCAGGGTGACAGTAGAGTTAAACTAAACATGATATTGAACAGCCTAATAGATGCATATAGGAATAGACTGAATATATATAAGAATTATTGACATCAGCCAGAGCATGTAAGTCTTAAGGAGATAAAGCATGGTAAGTACTAATAGATAAACAAGAGATTAATTGCATGTTGAACAGCAGAAGCACAAGTTGAAGACAATTAGGAATATGATAAACTGAAATAATAGTAAACACATTGGTTTGATACCGGAATACTAATCAGAACATACCAGTGAGAAAAGAATAAGCAAAATGAAAGAGCAAAATGAGCACAATGGTTAGCCTTGGCTTATAGCTGGCTAATAGTAACCAAGAGCAAAAGAGAGCAGTAGTAGAGCAAAGAGTTTTGTAAGAGAGAGTAAGTTCTTAACACAAGTATGTGTGTGAGAGAGAAGCCTAGAACAATGTTATTGTTCGTTGTTTGTTTAATGAAAGAGCATAAGTATTTATAGTTGAAAACAGGTGCTCAAATAATGCAAGAATCACAAATGCATGGTAATGAGAGAAGGCAGAATCAAATTAGTATAGGAAAATACACGGTTCCCTTAAGTCAAGGGATTCAAACTCAAAAATGGTAAGACAATATAGCCACATAAGGTAAAGGAAAATCAGTATCATACTTAAATAAGGAAAGAATCCAAGCATGTTAGGTAATAGGGAACTCGGAATCAATTAACCAAGGAATCAAGACAATCACTCCCTTAGGTCAAGGGATTCAAATTCAAACGGTAATAATACATAGTTATATAAGGCAGAATAAGATCAGTCAATAATCAACAAGGAAAGAAAATCATGTTTACCAAGCAATAGGGTAAACAATTAGGACCAAGTTCAGAAAACTCCAATTAAGGAGTGAGTCAGTAGAATGAGATGATACAGCAAATCAATCAGCTTACACATTCATGTCACACCCTAGGGTTTTACAGGAAACCATCAAATAAGGGAATCAGATTCAGTCAAGAGGGGATTGATAAACCATGCTTCAACATATAAATAGAGAAGGCAAATAACAGTAGCAAATAGACAGTTCTAGCAACATTGATAGAAAGAGGCAAGAGATGAACAACATATGAATATAATCGCACGGAGATGCCACAAACAAACTAAAGAATCATTCGAAGCATGATAATCACAGAAAACTTAACAAGAATCAGGCAGTAGGAAGAACCAAACACAAAGGTCTAAAACAAATTAGGGCTTTTCAACATAGGCAAGTTAAAAAGTGGTAAGAGAGTGAAAACAGTAGAGATATGCAAAGGAAGAGTTCAAGCATAAAGAAGAAACCAGTTTAAACTAGTGTAGAAAGATTCATAGAAAACCCTAATTTCAAAGGAAACAAAAACGTTTAAAAACTGAAGAATCGTAAAGATCGAGTTGAAAATAGTGCAAAATATGAGAGAATGAGTTTAAATCGTTAAAAATACAGAGATTTAAGAAATTTAGGTCAAAATTAGGGTTTCATAATAACCCAGAGAAAAATAGGAGAACTTGCCGTGAAACTCTGGAATAGTGGTGGTTATGGCACAATCGAGTCAAAACCCCGCCGGAGAGAGGCCGGAAACAACCCAGGCAGGAGCTCTAGTGGACGTCTAGCATGGTGGAAACTCTTTAAGGGTCTCAAAGACGGACTAAGTCGGAGCGAGGAGGCGTCAAGGCGGCTGGTAGTCGAAAGGACGGTGGCCAGAGGTGGCCGGAGAGGAGATAAGCTTCATCGGAGAAGGAGGTGAACCTGAAGGTTCTAGAGAGAAGGGAGAGGGAAAGAGACGAGAAGAGACAGAGAGTCAGTCTCGAAGACTGAGGGGGAAGGGGAGGGGTCATTTGGGTTAATTAAGGTGAGAGGGTATCTGGGTCGTTGATCTTATTTGATCAACGGCTCAGATTTAATCAGGGGTTGGGCCCGGGTTATTATTGGGTTGGGTTAATTGGGTTTAAATACTGGATTAAAATGTGGCTAGGATTTAAAATAATGTGGCTAATTGTTAAATACCCGTAAAAATAGATAATTAATTAATTAAAATAGCTAATAATTGTATAAAAATGAAATTAAGTTAAAATAGGTAAAATTACAATAATTAATTAATATTACGTGTAAAAATGCATAACTTCGAATTAAAACAATACCAAAATGTCCAATTGGACCATAATTGTAAAAATTGTTGTAATTGAAATTAAATGAGACCCAATTGGCTAATTTATGAAATAAATGGATTTTAATGGATAAAAATGATTATAAATAACATACTGGGCTGGAAATATTTTTAAACTTATTTATGACATAATTTATGAATTATTAAAAATATTAAATATTAAATAAACAGGAAAATGATTTAATAAAAATAGGGAAAATAGGGGAAAAATACTCATTATTACAAAGAGTAGTTTTGAAAGCTTATTTGCAAGTTTGAAAATAATTTGAGGAAAAATTGGGTATCAACAGCTGCCCATCTTTACCCTGGAAGGATGAAAGAGTTGTCGGGTAAAGATATGATGGCCAATTTGACCGAAATGAAACTGTGGGATAGAATTCGGCCGCACCCCGTCTTCTGAGCTGCCTACATATCCCTGGTTTTACAGGAATCGGGCCGTATGTAGTTCTGGAATCATCGGCGAAATATACCGGTGATATTTTACAAGAATGGACGCAAGGTGCGAGGTAAGGTAAAGGTAGGAAGGTCTTACGGGGTTGTTTTGGGAGAACTGGAGCGGTCCGCTCCTTTCTGGTGGCTGTTCCGGCTGGATTACCTGCAAACAAATGACAAGCCTATATCGTGCGTAATATAAACATGATGCAAGTTCCTGTTGGACTATGAATGCTGTCTTTGGACATTTTAGGATGATGTCCTTAGACCATGATGTCCTGGGCCATGAATCGCTTGGTGCGGGATTCGCAGGCTATGAAATGATGTTCTCGGGCCATGAGGATGGTGCCTCCGAACCATGGTGCCTTTGAATAATGATATGCAGGTTGAATGAAAGAGATCCTCAGGCCATGAAATGATGTTCTCGGGCCATGAAGATGGTGCCTCTGAACTATGGTGCCTTTGAATAATGATATGCAGGTTGAATGAAAGAGATCCTCAGGACATGAAATGATGTTCTCGGGCCATGAAGATGGTGCCTCTGAATGATGACGCCTTTGGACAAGTTGGCGATATTTCAGCCCATGAAGAATGCAGTAGTATGATGCTAACAAGACAGAGTTTAGTCTTGCGATTTGCGAAAGAAAAGAGGGGCATAGCTTAGCCCGAAAGAAAGCATAAATAAATAATGTCACGAAAGGTGATTGCTTTGAAAGGTAGATAGGAGCTTTATGCAATGAAATAAGATACAGGGGAGGTAGCGTGGAACCTCGGAAGGCGGAATAGTAGCCTTATGCAGTGCAAGAAATAAAATGCAAGGGAGGTAGCGCGGAACCTCGGAAGGCATAATGGTAGCCTTATGCAATGAAGGAAATAAAATGCAAAGGGAGGTAGCGTAGAACCTCGGAAGGCAGAACAATAGCCTTATGCAATGCAGGAAATAAAATGCAAAGGGAGGTAGCGTGGAACCTCGGAAGGCAGAATAGTCTTATGCAATGCAGGAAATAAAATGCATGGGAGGTAGCGTAGAACCTCGGAAGGCAGAACGGTAGCCTTATGCAATGCAGGAAATAAAAATGCAAAGGGAGGTAGCGCGGAACCTCGAAAGGCAGAATAGCCTTATGCAATGCAGGAAAATAAAATGACAGTAAGAGTTCTTAGTTATTGATGAACCGTGACGATACGATTGTTGCGAATGAAGCATTGTTTTGTGATGATAATAAGCGTCGGCATATGCGACGAATTTGAGAGCGTCTTTTGAGAGATATACGTCATGCGGAGATAATAATATGTTTTGGGCTTTTGCCGTCTTTGTGTCTGCATACAAAGAAAAATCGTGAGCTCTGTAAAGGGGGGGTTAGTTCGCATTCCCCGCTGGCTTGGCTTGTCTCCTTATAATGATCACCATGTTTGTATCACAGGGGTAGCGTTGCTAAACAAGTTGTTTTTGAGAAACACTAAACATGCATGGTTCTGTAAGGATATGATATAACTTATAATTTAAAAAAAAATAGTTTTCTTTTGGATGAACCGACGACCACGACGCGGTTCAAGACGTTGCAACCTCTCTCGCTACAAAATTTTGAGGGTCCTCTTCAAAATTCTGCCCCAGTTTGGTGGGTGAATGCGTCTGGCTGCTGCTTGTGCGGTGCTCGGCTGAACTCGCTTCGGAATTTTGAGGTCCCTCCTCAAAATTTTGCCCCAGTTTCCATTCGTGGGGGAATTGAAAATTTTATTAAAATGTGACCAAACCCATAGGGCTGCCTACGTATCCCCTCTTAAACGGGAATCAGGTCAGGCGTAGTTCAAATTACAACATTGATAAAACATAAAGAGTTACACATAGTAGCGCTTGACTGCATCTGAGTTGATTGGTTTTGTCCATATTTCTCCATCCATTTCTGCAAGTATGAGCGCTCCTCTACCACTCGGTGAACCATGTACGGGCCTTGCCAATTGGGAGAGAATTTCCCTTTTGCTTCGTCTTGATGAGGAAAGATTTTCTTTAACACCAGCTGCCCCGGTGTGAATCGTCTTGGTTTGACTTTTTTGTTGAAGGCTCTGGTCATTCTGTTCTGATATAGTTGACCATGACAAACTTTGTTCATTCTTTTTCCGTCTATGAGGTCCAATTTCTCATAGCGGCTTCTTACCCATTCTGCATCGCTGAGCTCGGCTTCTTGTATGATTCTCAGAGATGGAATCTCGACCTCGGCAGGAATGACGGCTTCTGTTCCATATACCAACATATAAGGAGTTGACCTAGTTGATGTGCGAACCGTGGTGCGGTATCCCAGTAAGGCGAATGACAGCTTCTCATGCCACTGCTTGTGCTTCTCTATCATCTTTCTAAGTATCTTATTGATGTTCTTGTTGGCAGCCTCAACGGCTCCATTCATTTGAGGTCTGTATGCTGTAGAATTCTTGTTCTTGATCTTGGAGGCTTCACACATTGCTTTCATCAGGTCACTGTTTAGATTGGAACCATTGTCAGTGATGATTGAATCTCAAACTCTGAACCAACAAACAATGCGGTCGCAGACGAAATCAGCTACCACTTTCTTGGTAACTGCTTTGTAGGATGCTACTTCGACCCATTTTGTGAAGTAATCAATGGCGACCAGAATAAACTTGTGTCCGTTGGAGGCGGCAGGTTCGATTAGCCCAATAACATCCATGCCCCAAGCGGCGAACGGCCACGGCGAACTTGTTGCATTAAGTTCACTGGGGGTACCTTTATCATATCCCCATGTATCTGGCATCGGTGGCATTTTCGGACTTACTGGATGCAATCCATTTCCATGGCCATCCAGAAATAACCGGCCCGAAGTATCTTCTTTGCTAGAACGAACCCGTTCATATGAGGACTGCATGTACCCGCATGTATTTCCTCCAACAGTTTTGTTGCTTCTCTTTCTTCGACACATCTTAGCAAACCCAAATCAGAAGTTCTCCTGTACAGGATTCCTCCGCTGTGAAAGAAATTGTTTGACAACCTTCGAAGTGTGCGTTTCTGAGTAGTGTTTGCAGGCTCTGGATATTCTCCCTTTGCCAAGTACTTCTTAATATCATGAAACCAAGGCTTTCCGACTGCTTCTTCTTCAACATGGGCGATGTAGGCCGGCTGATTATGGATCCCCACCGGGATAGGATCAATGAAGTTCTTGTCTAGATGCTGGATCATAGATGACAAGGTAGCCAGTGCGTCAGCGAACTCATTTTGGATTCTGGGGACGTGCCGAAATTCTATCTTTGTGAACCTCTTTCTAAATTCCTGTACACGATGTAGATATGGAAATATCTTGGAATTCTTGGTTGCCCATTATCCTTGGACTAGGTGTATCAATAAGTCTGAGGCACCAATCATTAATAACTCCTGAACGTTCATGTCGATAGCCAAGTTGAGCCCCAAGATGCAGGCCTCATATTCAGCCATATTGTTGGTGCAGGGAAATCTGAGTTTTGCGGATACCGGATAATGCTGACCGATTTCTGATATCAGGACTGCCCCAATACCAACCCCTTTTAAGTTTGCTGCTAAATCAAAGAACATCCTCCAACCGTCGTAGGATTCTGCAATGTCTTCTCCTACGAATGATACCTCTTCATCGGGAAAATACGTTTTCAGTGGTTTGTATTCTCCATCCACAGGATTTTCAGCAAGATGATCTGCTAGTGCTTGTCCCTTGACCGCCTTCTGAGTCACGTAAATAATGTCGAACTCACTTAACAGGATCTGCCATTTGGCTAGTTTGCCAGTAGGCATGGGCTTCTGAAAGATGTATTTCAACGGATCCATCCTTGATATGAGGTACGTTGTATATGCACATAAATAGTGCCTCAGCTTCTGTGCGACCCAAGTTAGAGCGCAGCAAGTGCGTTCTAATAGAGAGTACCGGGCCTTATAGGGAGTGAACTTCTTGATGAGGTAGTAAGTTGCTTGCTCCTTTCTTCCTGTCTCGTCATGTTGCCCAACAACGCAACTGAAAGCTCCATCCAACACAGCAAGGTAGAGTAGCAAAGGTCTACCTGGCTCGGGTGGTACCAGAACTGGTGGTGTTGAGAGATACTCCTTGATTCTATCGAAGGCCCTTTGACAATCCTCGGTCCATTTGGTTGCAGCATCCTTTTTCAACATCTTGAAAATTGGTTCACAAATGACGGTAGACTGGGCTATGAACCTGCTGATGTAATTGAGCCTCCCTAGGAAACTCATAACATCCTTCTTGTTCTTTGATGGCGGCAATTCTTGGATGGATTTGACCTTTGATGGATCCATGTCTATTCCTCGGCGACTGACAATGAACCCCATCAACTTGCCAGCAGAAACCCCGAATGCACACTTTGCAGGGTTAAGTTTCAGATTGTACTTCCTTAACTTGTTGAAGAATTTTCTCAAATCTTCCATATGATCAGCAGCTTTCTTTGATTTAATAATGACTTCGTCCACATATACCTCAATCTCTTTGTGAATCATGTCATGGAATATAGTATTCATAGCCCTCATGTAGGTGGCCCCTGCATTCTTCAGACCGAATGGCATCATCTTGTAACAATACACTCCCCACGGCATAATGAACGCCGTTTTCTCAACATCTTCCTCGTCCATCCAAATCTGATGGTAATCGGAAAAACAATCTACAAAGGACTGTAGCTCATGCTTGGCGCAGTTGTCAATTAGGATGCTTATATTCGGCAAGGGGAAGTCGTCTTTCGGACTGGTCCGGTTTAGATCCAGGTAGTCCACGCAGACTCTGACCTTCCCATCCTTCTTTGGCACAGGCACAATGTTGGCTAACCATGTAGTATATTCAACCACCCGGAGAACCCTGGCGTTGATCTTCTTGGTGACCTCTTCTTTGATTTTCAAGCTCATGTCTGGTTTGAACTTCCTGAGCTTTTGCTTCACCGGTGGGCATGTTGGATTGGTTGGCAGCTTGTGGGCCACAATAGATGTACTGAGGCCAGTCATGTCATCATATGACCAGGCGAATATGTCCTTATATTCTCTTAAGAATTCCGTATATTCCTCCTTTTCTGACGCGATAGATGAATGTTGATGTGTGTTTCTTTGACGTTCTCTGCGTTTTCCAAGTTGACGACCTCAGTCTCGTCCAAGTTAGACTTAGGTCTATTCTCAAAGTTCTCAACCTCTTTAATACTATCCTCAGGTATATCATCCTCGTCTAACTCGGAATCCGTTTGTTGCGCTGCCTCATTGCATGTCACAGTCGTCGGTTCATCAAGATAAGTAATAGTAATGTTGTGTAAATAACATAATGGGGAGGAAAATAGTAGCAAGTAAATATAATATTTATAAAGAAACTGGAAATACTTTGATAAATCGAATAATTGTTTGAACATGGGAGCTCTTTCTTGCCGAAATTAAAAATGCAAAAAGGAAGAAAATTCTTTAAATAAATAAACTGTAAATAATGCTTGTTTTGTTAGCCTTGCTACCCCAAGGCTCGACGGGCTTTGGTTGTCCTGACAGACCAATTCTTGAGATATGATCCTTTGCTCATGACCTGTATGGAAGGGCCTTCCTCCCCCTCCTCTTCAAGAATGGCACAGTAGTCCATGTCCTCATCGTCGAGAAATAAATCCCTCATTGCCGCTAACGCTTCCTCTTCATCCGTCCTGTAGATGATATCAGCTTGTTGGAAGGTTTGCTCCAAGTGAGGTATTGGCTGCTCCAATGGGTAGTAGAGGCCGCGCCCTGGTGGCGACCAATTCTTGAATTCCTTCCAAGTGTACTCGTACCCCAGACCAGAATTGGTACCGTGCTTGTTGAGTGTTATTGGTTTCGTTATTCCCTGGAGATTTTTACCGAGCCCTTTACCTGGCTCGTACCCTTTCCGGTTCAAGATGCTTTCAATCTTACTGTCCCACCACTTGTCCTTATCAGTGGAGTTAACTCGTTCAATGTTGTGATAGATCTCTCCACCTAACTTCCTTCTTCCATCGATGACCGAAAAGGTCTGGCGACCGTAGGTATGGTTGCTACCGTCGCCATGAATGATTACCTCTTGGTGATTCCATTCAAACTTCACAGCTTGATATAGGGTTGATTCCACGGCCCCACCAGCGTGGATCCAAGATCGGCCTAACAGTAAGTTGTATGATGCAGGCACATCTATTACTTGGAAATCTACATCGAACTAAGTTGGTCCCATCTGTAAGCACAAGGTGATTTCTCCCATGGTGGACCTCTGCGAACCATCGAAGGCTTTTACGTTGATCTCTCCTTCCTTTATATCATGTAGACTCTTGCCCAATTTCTTGAGCGTGACCAGCGGATAGATGTTGAGGCTGGAACCCCCATCAATTAGGATCCCTGTGATGAAATGATCCTCACACTGTACCGTGATGTGTAGTGCTCTGTTATGCCCTAACCCCTCGGGCGGTAGCTCATCTTCATGGAAAGTGATCATGTGGCTCTCCAATACCTGGACCACCATGTTGGCCATCTCCCTGCTGGTTATATTGTCCCGTACGTATGCTTCACTCAGCACCTTTAACAAGGCACTCCTGTGTGTTTCAGAGTTCTGTAATAGGGAGAGAATGGATATCTGAACGGGTGTCTTTTTCAACTGGTCGAGGATTGAATACTTCTTGGCTTGTATCTTCCTCCAATGATCGTCTGAACTTGTCTCAAGGGTGGGAGAACGGTTGGCGGCCTGCTTGCTAGACTCGGCCAAATGTTCAGGGGTATAAACTCTGCCAGTTCTTGTCATCCCCTGTGCGGCAATGGCTTCCTTATACTTGCCTTTATCTTTCCTCCTCGCTTCAGCGGTGTAGTCCCATGGGATGGCGTTTGAGTAGAAGGGTGGCGTTGTTGACATTGCCACTGGAATAGGTGTGGTCATTCTTATTCCCACCGAATATATGTTATAGGTGGTCGGACTGCAACTTTGAGAGGCCGTACAAACTCAACTTCGATCGGCACTGAGGCCTTTCCTTTGGCGGGCGGTCTCGATTCAAACTCGAGTGGGATGGACATGTTTACCTCAGCATCCTCGGATGGCTGCATCTGAACCACAATCGGGTTGAGAGTAATTGCGGGCTTCTTCGGATCACCCTCTGCAATCAGCCCAATTGATCCCTCGGGATCCCAATCATCATCTACCTCAATCATATAGACACCACCTTTATGGTCGGGCAGCGGAGTATTGCGAACATTAGGAGAAGGGTTCTTGGCTACAATGATCTTGTTGTCTATGAGAGCTTGTATCTTGTCCTTGAAGGAACGGCATTCCTTGATAGTGTGTCCCTTCATGACAAAATGGTAAGCATAGAATTTATTTGGGTTGACCCACTGAGAAGGGTTCTCAGCGGTGGCAGCAGGAATGGGTGTGATATAACCGGCGGCTTTGAGTTTTTAATACAATTGGTCAATGGGCTCGGCTATGGCGGTGTATTATTTTGGAGGGTGACGATCAAAGTTAGGGTGAGGCCTAGGGAAGTTTTGACGGGTAGGGGGCGACTAATAGTGAGAAGGTTGGGAGTTATAGGTGTTGTAGACGGGAGCTGGTTGGGAATATCTGGGCGAGGTAGGCTGACATGTGGGTGGTGGAGCTTGATATGTGGGTGAGGGTGCCTGGTATTGAGGTGAAGGTGTTTGGTAACTTGGAGCTGGTTGGTATGTGAATGAAGGTGCGGGATAGACTTGGTATTTAGGAGGGGATTTGGCTTGTTGTGCTACCATCACGGCTCCTACATCCTTCTTCCTGGACACACCACCGGATTGCAGAGCTTTATTAGTAGCTTGTAAAGCTTCAAAGTTGGTGACCATACCGCTTTTGATGCCCTCTTCGATTCGCTCTCCCAACTTGATGATGTCAGAGAACTTGTGACCCTCGACCATCATCAGTCGCTCATAGTATTGAGGATCCTGAGCTCGCACAAAGAACTTCTTCATTTGTTCCTCTTCTAAGGCCGGTCTGACCTTGGCAGCTTCTGATCTCCAACGAGTAGCATACTCGCGAAAGGTCTCTGTTGGTTTCTTCTTTAGGTTCTGAATGTAGAATACATCCGGTGAATTCTCCATGTTGAACCGGAATCTATCAATGAATTCTGTCGCCATACTTACCCAATTAGACCATTTCTTTGGATCATGGCTGATGTACCAGGACAGTGCATCTCCTTTTAATCTCCTCATGAAGAGTTTCATGCGGATTCTTTCATCTTTTCCCACGCCGACCAGTTTGTCGCAGTAAGTCCTCAGATGGACTCTTGGATTACCAGTACCAGCGAACATCTTGAACTTAGGAGGTTTGTACCCCTCGGGCAGTTCGACATCAGGTTGTATGCAAAGATCTTCATAGTTCAGCCCCTCAACCCCTTTAACTCCTCGACGCCCTGAACTTGATTGGTCAATGTCTTGAGTTCCTCGGCCAGATTCCTTATGAGCCTATCCTTCTCGTCGGACTCAGGGGTATGTGGTGTGGAATGAGCCATGGTTTCCACATAAATGGGATTATCGTAAGCCTTGAAGTGGTCTTTTGTCTGATCCTGGAGAGGTGGAGTGTTATGGTGATAGGCATTGCATTGTGCTGGCAGGACTGGGTCCTTGGGGTGATTCGGTTGTTTAGGGATGTTTTTGTGGTAAAGTGGGGTTTGGAGCATTTGGGAAGTGGATGTCTGGAACATTGAGGGAAAGTGATAAGTGAGCCAAATTCTTGACTTGGTCAAGTTCCTCTTGGAACTTCAGCAGTTTCTTTTCCAGTAGATACATACCCTCGTGCAGAACCTGAATACCTCGACCATCAGTGGTCTCACCCTGTTCATCCCTGTTGTCTTTTCTGGTGCCGCTTGCATCTGCCATCTTAGTTTTACCCTTGCTTTTTCCTTTGGGAGGACTGGGAGAAGGAGTAGGAGGAGGGCCCTTTGATCTTGTGCGGTAGGCGGATGATGCCAGAATGCACGAACTAACCTTTGGGGAGAGGAATAATAAATAAAGAACAACAAAACAAAAGGTAAGGAAGTCAGTGAGGATTACAAAACATATTGTGGTAATTCAAACACGTGATGCGAAAATGTAAAACGCATCCTAAGTTGGGGAACCTCTTTGTGCCCGAGGTAGGCCTAGCAACAAATTAATTTGGAGAACTTGAAATGCTAAATGCCTCATTTTATTGATGATAAAAATGACTTTAAATATGTGAAAAATAAAAGTCACTAATGGTCAATCGCCTTATTACATCAAAGGAGACAATAAAAGACACCCCTATCTACTTGGTCCAAGAAAGACCTTCCCCAGATTCGGCATTCCTGCTCCCTTTGATCAGCTTTCCCAACTCGCGAAGTCCCAGCAGCAAGTAGGTCCTGTCTAGATATCCTCCTTCGGCTCCTTCAGCCTTTTTGCACTCCTCGATCCTCTTGATGAACTTTTCCTCCATCTCGACTATACCTCGCTCCAAGTACCCTAGCCTCTTGTTGGAGCTGATAGCCATATCCTTCCATTCCTCTATCAGCTTTCTGTTGGACTCGTTTATCTGGTGATGATTATCTTAACATTCACGGATCCTCTTGCGTAGACTATTGAATTTAACTTTCGCTTCGGCCTTCCCATCTATGACCCGGTGACCCTGAGCGAATCCTGGCTCGAATTGGCCCTCCATATATTCTTCTAACCAGCTTAGATAGAAAGGAGTACAACCGGCATGATACCTGTCTGGATCGATGGTGTCTTTCTCCAGTACAATTTTGTAGTGCCACAAATGTTTGGCTAGGCACTTGTGAGGGCTGTCGTCGTCCTGGAAGTCTGCTCGAAGATGTCTCATCTTTTCAACCCTAGGTATAACATGCCTCCTCCCTGCTTGCCTCATAACTCGGAGAGGGACGTAAGCGTACGTTCCCCTCAGACTAATCAATATCAGAAATGAAGCGTCTCGGGATCAGATGATAAATTCATTTGTTGGGAACCATTCAAACATCCACTGAATCTGGTCCTCGGTCAAATTTCCTAGTAACTCAACCCATCCCTCGGCATTTTCTGGCTGAGCGAACATGTCTGGAATATAGTTCATTCGCTTTGGGTGGTGGAAAGCGATATGGTCATCCCAGATTCTTTGATAGATGTCTTGTCGGTAGTCACCCCTTTGCAGGTGTTCCGTGAGCCAAAGATGAAGCAGTAAGTTGCAACATTCGAAGTGTTTTGCTCCCCGTTCACACTTTTCTAAGGCTTGGTATATGTCTGCAATGATCATAGGCACAATGCTGAAGTCCTGTCCGTTGATCCCCTCCATTAAAGTCTTAGTGACCATGGCCAACCTAGTGCGAATCCTCTCCTTCTTTGTCGGGAACACCATTAAACCCAGAAAACAAGCCATGAAAGCAAACCCTCGGCGATGGATGTGCCCTAGAGAAGTGAGGGCGAACTCATCCTGATAAGTGCGGTATGATTTGCTATGACCGAACCTTTCGTGCAAGTAATCAAAAGGGATGTACGAATCCTTTAAACATACCAAGTCCGGATTTTTCTTTAGTCCCAAAAAAACCCCGGCCTGTGCGATTCTCAGGCATCAGCAACCCTGGAGATTCCCAAGCCAAATCGGCCAAATCTCTTATTTCTTCCAGCAGTGGTGTCATTTCATTGTTTCCGAAGCAGAATACTGATCGATTACAATCCCAGAATAGGGTAGCAGCCTCTATCATCATTTTGTTAGGCTGGATATCCAAAAGAGAGGGCAGGTTGCCCAAGTGTTTCCTGACGAGTGCTTTGTCGATGGAGTGAAGATCCTCCCACCAGTTTAACAATTTGGGGTGGATATTGGTGACCATGCCGAATCTGGGGATTTCGTGCCTCATTTCTGCAAAACAAAAAGGGTTAGACCCTTACCCCCACCGGACTCGACTATTTAATATCAATAATTAGCAAAGAGCATTTAGTTCCCCAAATAAATGCACAGAACGTGAAGGCGTCTGTTTGCGTTCCAGGGAAACCCAATGGACTTTGGAAAAGGCTATCTTAAAGGCTATTGTGCGGACAACAAACTTAGCCTGACTAGGTTTGACCATGATGCATGCAACATTACAATAGAGTAAGGTTTCTATGGGGTTTTAGACCGGTACCCTTGAGTGGACAACTCAAGGAGGAAGGCACGGAACTGTCGACTGCATCGTTGATCGACTAGTTTTACCGCAAATACGCCTTTCTGAATTTAGGGGGTAGTAATATTGGAATAGCGCAACCACTCATTGTAAGCGTTGCTATAGGATTTTTTTTTTGGCACGAGTGGAATATGAACGCGGAGCATGATATGCAATAAATATCATTTAAACAAATAGGCATGTATTTTCACATTGAGGAAAGCGGTAAAGAAAGGAAATGCAAAAGTTACAATGGAAAGCGGTTACAAAGAAAACATGAAGATATGTCAGTTTGGTTCGGGTGAAATAAATACTTGCAAAAATTAAATAGTTAACAGCATATAAATGAAAATTTAAGGTCCAAATTCACAAAGCAACTTGTAATGGTATAAGCCTAGGGAAAGTTCCCAGCAGAGTCGCCATGCTGTCGCGCCCCCTTTTTTCCTCGCACGGGTTAGGTACAGAGAGATCGGGTTTATGACATTTTGGACAACTCCTTAAAGGAAGAGGTTTAAGGAAGAGTCGCCACCTAACGATTTTTATGGTGCGTTAGGGCACCTAGAGTAAATAACTCATGAACTAGTTTGCTTTACCAGAGATTGGGTAAGGGTTTGAAGTTATACCAAGGGGAAGGTGTTAGGCACCCCTCAAGATCAACAACTATGGGTCCCAGCAAAGAAGTTTTGTGAATTTGGACAGTAAACAAATGACAAGCAAGGCTCACGTAAGAGGGGATTTCAAGTAAATGCTGAAATTGTCAAAAGAATTTTAAATAATAATAAAGTAAAATCATTTGAATGAAAATGTCCTAGGTTTTAAATCAATATGGATCATATCAATGCAATACCCGGTATGTCACGCCTCGAAGAGGGGCTACACGTGGTATTAGCACACCGGTCATCATATCCATATTCTACCCTTCCCGCCCCGTTAAGGTATTTAAAACGCGTGTGTCGGTCACGAAGCTTATTGCGTGCTATTACCTGTCCCATTTTATAAGTCCTGGAGGGTATTTAGTATAACTAATCCTACAAGGTGAGTACTAGGCTGAACCCCTAGGTTTAAAGGGATAAATTTCTAAGCGACATGCATAAAAACAAATAGGACTACACGTATGGGAACACATAAGGGCAAATAATGGCTCACAGATCCCTCCACAGGTAAACACGTAAATAGCACGTCTCAAACACAATCAAGGTCTCAAAGTCAGGATTTTAAACAGGAATTTTTGAGTTGGAAATCAGTATGGTTTCAGCAGTTTCGAAAAGGGAATGCCTTTTTGAAAACTCAGTAATGAAGCTGGCATTCACTTTGAAACTGAGTAGTTTCAAAAGAAGAGTGATTGACTTCAGATTCCAGTAAGTAACAGAAAAATGCACAGCAGTTCAATGAAGCCCTCTGTAAAGCAAATGAAGAACTTTTAGAAAATTTCAGTAAAGCATGATTTAGAATGACAGAGTGATTCAAAGGGGACAAGTGACTTATGGAAGATCCGCTAGTTTAAAGAAGAGTAGGAGTCAGTAGTTTAAGGAAGACTTTAGTAAAAGAAGAGTAAGTAAACATTTTCAGGAAACAGTGGCTTTAAAAATATAGAGCAGGTATTCGATTGAACGGAATGATTTTTTTTTGCAAATAGTGAAACTGCCTTTGAAACCCAGTAATTCGAAAACACACAGAGCAATAATCTAATAACTTAGTAAAAGAGGAAATGAATGCATGATTTTCAGAATCAGTATTTGAAAACAGTAGAGTAGGAGTTTTTAGGAAATAGGGTGAACTTCAGAAAGAGATAAAATAAGACTGAAAAGCATCAAAGTTTAAGAATTTCAAAAAGGGACTGACTGGTTCTAATGCCAGCTAAGTGAAACACGATTAGGTTTTGGTTTTAATAATGTATTAGGCCTAAAGTTTTCCTAGGCGTTCGTATACATTGCCTATTTTTTTAAAGGTGAACATGCAGACTTTAGTTCTGATTTTAAAGATATGCAGGAGAATATACTTGCAGAAGCGTTTTAAACCATTTAGCCACATTTTAGCGAGATTATCAGATTTGATACATGCTAACTAGGTGTTCAGCAAAATATAACTTGAAACAAACATGCTGAAAGGTAAGGTCCTAAAGAACATGATATCTAATGCACACAAGGATACCTAAAGACATGGTTTCTAAATATAATGCTTATGGAAATGCAGTAGTCGTACATTATATCACTTGTTGTAGTTATTAACTGTGAACAGGGCTTATAAAATGACATGAACATAATAGACATGCTGAAATAAAGAACCTAAACATGATTTCTATTGCATGATATGCATGTCTTAAAAAGGATACTATTGCGCACATAGGGAAATAAATCCTATAGTCATGATTTCTACCCGTTACTATACTAAACATGCATAACCCCTTCCCATATCCACTATCCAGCCCCAATTATTCGTTTACAAATTATTACAAACCCAAGAATAACAAACTACATCACTTAAAGGAAAATAAGAAGCTAATTCTATAGGGAGCCTTCAATTCGGCCCATATCTCCCAACCTCAATCCTTTCGAGTTTCACAGCCTTTCATGGTCCGGGTGCGGCAAAGCTCCCTAAGAACCTCGTGGGTCCCTGGCCAATACCAGCACCCAGACATATTTGCCAAAGTTGAGCATGTGTAGTGTAGGATCACCAACCTCAGTGCGTCAAAGTTCATAGGAAACTCAAGAGGTTCCCTAGGCAATGCTTACACTGAGGGGATGGAACTTAAGTTTCTAGGAATAGTGTGAAGTGCTAAGAGTGAGTTTAAAAGAGGAACAGAGGTTTTGGAAAAAAGAGTTCAGTTGAAAAACTCTACAACTCAAGAATTATTTTGAAACATAAAAAAAAGCTTTTGAAAACAGTAGTAAGAACAGAGAAGGATAGATCACAACAAGTTCAGCAATACAAGGACAATGGGGATTGGGGACAAATAAGTCACATAATAGGCAGAAGAAGATACATAGATTAAGTAAAACTTGTTCACAGTTGCATAAATCAAAGAGGTTCAGGGGATCAGGGTGACAGTAGAGTTAAACTAAACATGATATTGAACATCCTAATAGATGCATATAGGAATAGACTGAACATATATAAGCATTATTGACATGAGCCAGATCATGTAAGTCTTAAGGAGATAAAGCATGGTAAGTACTAATAGATAAACAAGAGATTAATTGCATGTTGAATAGCAGAAGCACAAGTAGAAGACAATTAGGAATATGATAAACTGAAATAATAGTAAACACATTGGTTTGATACTGGAATACTAATCACAACATACCAGTGAGAAAAGAATAAGCATAATGAAAGAGCAAAATGAGCACAATTGTTAGCCTTGGCTTATAGCCGGCTAACAGTAACCAAGAGCAAAAGAGAGAAGTAGTAGAGCAAAGAGTTTTGTAAGAGAGAGTAACTTCTTAACACAAGTATGTGTGTGTGTGAGAAGCCTAGAAAAGTGTTATTGTTCGTTGTTTGTTTAATGAAAGAGCATAAGTATTTATAGTTGAAAACAGGTGCACAAATAAGGCAAGAATCACAAATGCATGGTAATGAGAGAAAGCAGAATCAAATTAGTATAGGAAAATACACGGTTCCCTTAAGTCAAGGGATTCAAACTCAAAAATTGTAAGACAATATAGCCACATAAGGGTAAAGGAAAATCAGTACCATACTTAAATAAGGAAAGAATCCAAGCATGTTAAGTAATAGGGAACTCGGAATCAATTAACCAAGGAATCAAGACAATCACTCCCTTAGGTCAAGGGATTCAAATTCAAACGGTAACAATACATAGTTATATAAGGCAGAGTAAGATCAGTCAATAATCTTCAAGGTTCGAGGCTCATTTTCTAGCAGGAAAGTCAGAAAATATGGATCGAATGAAGTAGATGTCCTTTGACGTTTACTTCTTCTCGGATTTTCCTCAGTAGGCATACCATCTGTTGTTTGCTCCCGAGGTCGTTTTGACTTTTGGTAGGACAATTCACTTTCCTTTTATACGGATAAATAGTTTCAAAGCATTTAGCATTATCTGATTCTATTACTGTATTAACGTGGATCTCAGGATTTTCTGATTTATGAACTAGAAAACGATATGCCTTGCTATTGGTTACATATCCAATAAATACACAATCAACCATTTTTGATCCTATCTTCACTCTTTTAGGCTTAGGAACCTGTACTTTAGCTAAACACCACCACACTTTGAAGTATTTCAAGCTGGGTTTCCTTCCTTTCCACTTTTCTTACGGAATGGACTGTGTTTTACTGTGGGGCACACGGTTGATTATTCGGTTTGCTGTAAGTATAGCTTCCCCCCACAAGTTCTGTGGTAAACCAGAATTTATCAACAAGGCATTCATCATCTCCTTTAATGTTCGATTATTTCTTTCTGCAATTCCGTTAGATTGAGGAGAATACGGGGCAGTTGTTTGGTGAATAATGCCATTTTCCAAACATATTTGTTCAAAAGGAGATTCATATTCGCCACCCCTATCACTTCTTGTCATTTTGATCTTTTTGTTAATTTGTGTTTCAACTTCATTCTTGTATTGCTTGAATGCATCAATTGCTTCATCTTTACTACTAAGTAGGTAGACATAGCAATATCTCATTCTATCGTCAATAAAAGTGATGAAGTACTTTTTCCCATTACGAGATGGTGTTGACTTCATATCGCAAATATCTGTGTGAATTAAATCTAAAGGACTTGAATTCCTTTCAACAGACTTATACAGATGCTTAGCATACTTTGATTCCACACAGATTTGACATGCTGAGTTAATGCAATCAAATTTTGGCAATACTTCCAAATTAATCATTTTCCGTAATGTTTTGAAGTTGACGTGGCCGTGTTCCGCTTTGGGGACATTGAAATGACACCTTTGCTATAGGAGATTGGGGGACTGGACGGCCTAGTGTGGGAAACCCCGGGGTTACTAATGCTTGAGAATCGCACAGGCAAGGGTCTCCTTAAAATAATGGGTTTGAAGAAGAATGCAGCACTGGCATGCTTAAAAGAATCATACATCACTTTTGACTATTTGTACGAAAGGTACGGTCACAGCAAATCATACCGTACCTACCATGATGAGTTCTCCATCACATTCTTGGGAAACATCCATTGTAGGGTATTCGCCTTCATGTTTTTCTTCTTGGGTATGATAGTGTTTCCAATGAAGAAAGAGGGAATGCATACTAGGCTGGCTATAGTAACCAAGACCCTAATGGAGGGGATTGGTGGACAGACTTTCAGCATTGTACCCATGATCATTGCAGACATATATCGAGCCCTGGAGAAGTGTCAATGAGGAGCGAGACACTTCGAAGGCTGCAATCTACTACTTCAGCTTTGGCTCATGGAACATCTCCAAAAGGGCGACCACATTGCTTTCCACCACCCAAAGCGAATGAATTACATCCCCGACATGTTCGCTCAACCCGAGAATGCCAAAGGATGGGTTGAGCTCTTTGATAATCTGACTGAAGAACAGGTTCAATGGATGTTTGAGTGGTTTTCGACGGAGGAGTTCATCACCCGATCTAGAGATGCACCGTTCCTGATACTGATTGGTCTAAGAGGAACGTACCCTTACGTCCCCCTTCGAGTTATGATGCAATTAGGTAGGAAGCAAGTCATACCCAGGGTCGACAAGATGATCCATCTTCGAGCCGACTTCCAAAATGATGATAGTCCTCACAAGTGTCGAGCCCAGCACATGTGGCACTGTAAGATTGTGATGGAGAAAGACACCATTGAGCCAGACAGATATCACGCTGGTTGCACTCCCTTCTATTCTGGTTGGTTGGAAGACAATTGGGATGGTCTGGGAAAGCCATGGTTCGTTCAAGGCCACAGGATTATAGATGAAAAGGCCGAGGCGCAAGTGAAAAACAACTAGTTGTGCAAAAGGACCCGGGAATGAGAGAGTGAACATCGCGTGATACATGAGTCCAACAAAAAGTTAATTGAGGAATGGAAAGATATGGCTATCAGCACCAACAAGAGGTTCGGATACTTGGAACGAGACATAATCGAGCTGGAGGAAAAATTCCTCAAAAGGGTTGAAGACTGTCAAAAGGCTGAAGGGACCGAAGGTGGACATCTAGCCAGAGCATACCTGTTGCTAGGACTTCGCGAGTTGGGGAATCTGTTTGAGGGAAGCAAGAATGCTGAGTCTGTGGAAGGTCCTTCTGGGACCAAGTAGATATGAATGTCTTTCTTTTACTTTATCAATGTAATAAGGCCAATGGCCATTAGTGACCTTTATTCTCTTGCTTATCTAATGTCGTTTTGGGATTCGTATATTGTTATCAACAAAATGAGGCATTTAGCATTTTAAGTTCTCTAAATCAATTTGCCTCTAGGCCTACCTCAGGCACAAAGAGGTTCCCAAATTAGGACGCGTTTTACATTCCCGCACTATGTGTTTAAATATTGCAATACTTTTTATAATCCTCACTGACTTGGCTATCTTTTGTTTTGTTTTTCTTTCTTTTTATTTTTCCCCTCCCCCAAAGGTTAGTTCGTGCACTCTGGCATCATCAGCTTATCTCACAAGATCCAGGGGGCCTCCACCCACTCCTCCTCCTAGTCCTCCCAAAGGCAAGAACAAAGGCAAGAATAAAATGGAAGATTCAAGCAACATCAAGAAGGAGAACACAGTTGAACGGGTAGAGGCCACTGATGGCCAGGGTATTCGGGTTCCTAATGAGAATATGTCATAGCTTGAGCAAAAACTATTGAAATTCCAAGAAGAGATTGATCAGGTTCGAAATCTGGCTAACCTGTCATTTTCCCTAAACATCCCAGACGTCGCCCTCCCCAACATTCAAAATCCTACACCTCCACAAAATATCCCAAGACAGCATAATCATCTCGCACCTCACCGTCACGCCACTCCACCAAAGAACCAAACTCTCCCAATGCAATGCAATACCTGCCATACCCCAAATAACACTCCACTACTTATCCTAGAACCTCAAAACTCCACAAATGACCATTTCCACACCCATGCATCAGGCCACCATAACAATCCTATCTATGTGGAGACCATGCCACACTCCACTCCGCATGTCCCATACACACCTGAATCTGATGAAAAGGACCTTCTTATCAAGAACTTGGCCGAGGAACTTAGGAAGCTGACCAGCCGGGTTCAAGGCGTTGAGGGAATTAAGGGAGTCGAAGGGCTGAATTATTAGGAACTCTGCATACAACCTGATGTCGAACTTCCTGAGGGGTACAAACCTCCAAAGTTCGAAATATTTGACGGCACAGGTGACCCGAGGGTCCATCTGAGGACCTATTGCGACAAGGTGGTTGGAGTAGGGAAGGATGAAAGGATCCGTATGAAGTTGTTCATGAGGAGTCTGAAAGGAAATGCATTGTCTTGGTACATCAGCCAAGATCCTAAGAAGTGGTCAAATTGGGTGAGTATGGCATTTGACTCTATGGACATATTCAGATTTAATACAGAGAATGCACCAGACGTGTTCTACATCCAGAATTTGAAGAAGAAACCCACAGAGACATTTCGCGAGTATGCTACTCGCTGGAGGTCTGGAGCTACTAAAGTCAGACCCATCTTAGAGGAAGAGCAGATGAACAAGTTCTTTGTCCGGACTCAGGACCCGTAATACTATGAACGGTTGATGATGATTGAGAATCACAAATTCTCTGATATTATCAAGCTGGGAGAAAGGATCGAAGAAGGTATTAAAAGTGGCATGGTCACGAATTTTGAAGCCTTGCAAGCTACAAATAAGGCTTTACAGTCCAGTGGTCTGTCCAAGAAAAAGGACGTGTGAGCTGTGATGGTCGCATAAAGAACCAAATCCCCAGTCAAATACCAAACTTACCCAACACCTCCACTCACATATCAACCAACTCCAAATTACCAAGCACCCTCACCCCATACCAAGCTCCACCACCAACTTATCAGTCACCTCCACCACCGACATATCAACCTACTTCACCCAGATACTCCCAACCCGCTCCTGTATACCACACTTACAATTCTCAACCATCCCATTATCAATCACCCCCGCACGCCAAAACTTCCCTAGACCTCGGCCTAATTTTGATCGCAGACCTCCAAAATAATATACCGCCATCGCTGAACCCATCGACATGTTGTATGAGAAGCTCAAGGCTGCTGGTTACGTCAAACCCATCCCTGCTGCAACCCCTGAAAATCCTTCCCAGTGGGTTAACTCAAATAAATCCTGCGCATACCACTCCGGCATGAAAAGACACACCATCGATGAATGTCGTTCTTTGAAAGACAAAATACAATCCTTGATTGATAACAAGATCATTGTGGCAAAAGAATCCGTTTCAAACGTCTGCAACAATCCTCTTCCAGACCATAAGGGTGGAGGTATCCACATGATTGAAATAGAAGACGACTGGGATTTCGAGGGATCGATCGGGTTGATCCTAGAAGGCGATAACCAAAGAAATTGGAAATTACTCTAAATCCAATCATAGTCCAGATCCAACTGTCTGAGGGCACTGAGGTGCATATGTCCATACCTATTGAGTATGAAGTGGCTCCATCCACAAAGGCACCAGTACCAATTGAGGTTGAATTTGTGTTTCTGGCAAACACACCCGCACCATTTGAGGTTGCAGTCTTGGCGCCCAAGGCACGCGTTCCATTCGAAGTGAGGATAGCCGCACCAATCCCAGTTGCAATGAAAACCACGCCACCCTTCTATACAAATGATATACCTTGGGACTATACAACCGGGGCGAGAAGGAAAGTCAAGGTCAAGACTGAAGAAGCTGTCGCAGCACAGGGTATTACAAGAACCGATAGAGTCTATACCCCTGAACATCTGGTCGAATCAAGAAAATAGGCTTCCAATTGGCCTCCCCTTTTGGAGACAGGTCCAGACGATCTCTGGAGGAAAGTACGGGCCAAAGAGTACTCAGTCATTGACCAATTGAACAAGACACCAGCACAAATATCCATTCTCTCTTTGCTTCAGAATTCTGAGACTCACAGGAGTGCTTTGTTGAAGGTGTTGAACGAAGCATATGTGCCGAACAATATTACCAACGGGGAAATGGCCAATACGGTGGGCCAAGTGTTGGAAAGCCATATGATCACTTTTCATGAAGACGAGCTGCCACCTGAAGGGCTGGGGCATAACAAAGCATTGCACATCACCGTACAATGTGAAGACTATTTCATCACCAGAAACCTGATCGATGGAGGATCCGGTCTTAACATCTGTCCACTGATAACACTCAAGAAATTAGGTAAAAGTTTGCATGAGATAAAGGATGGAGCAATCAATGTGAAAACTTTCGATGGTTCTCAAAGGTCCGCCATTGGTGAAATTAGTCTGTGCCTGCAAATTGGGCCAACTTGGTTCGAGGTCGATTTCCAGGTAATAGATGTGCCAGCTTCTTACAATTTGTTGTTGATACGGCCATGGATCCATGCCGCTGGGGCCGTAGCATCAACACTGCATCAGGCTGTGAAGTCCGAATGGAATCACCAGGAAGTGATTATTCACGGCGATGGTAGCAACCCTATTTACAACCGCTAGACTATTCCGGCAATCAAGGGAAGAAGGAAGCTAGGTGAAGAAACTTACCACCACATTGAACGGGTCAATGCTGTCAAAAAAGAAAAATGGTGGGATAGAAAAATCGAGAGTCTATTAAGCTGGAGTGGGTACGAGCCTGCAAAGGGATCGGCAAGAACCTCCGAGGGATCTCCAAACCTATCAAGATCAAAATCCATGGCACCACTTTTGGTCTGGGGTAAGACTATACTTGGCAAGAGTCTAACAACTGGTCTCCACCTTGGCGCGGTCCTTACTACCCATTTTAGCAGCCGATACCGCATCAGGATCAGACCTTCCAACATGCCGACATTATCTATGGATCAGATGAAGAAGAAGCACTTGCAACAATGAGGAATTTGCTTCTGGAGGACAATGATATGGACTGTTGTGTTATTCTCGAGGAGGAGAGGGAGGAAGGTCCTTCCATACAGGCTGTGAGCAGAGGGACGTACCTCAAGAATTGGACTGTCAGGACAACCAAAGCCCGACGAGCCTCGGGGTAGCAAGGCTAAAACAAGCATTATTCGCTATTTTCTTTACTAAATGATTTCCTTTTCGCATTTTTATTCCTGCAATAAGATCTTTAAATGTTCAAAACACTTATTCAATTTATCAAAGGCGTTTTAATGAATCAAATATTTATTTCTATCATTTTTCTCTCATTACTTTACCTATACAGCATTACCATTACTTGTCTTGATGAACCAATGACTGTGACATGTAACGAGACAACACAATAAACAGACATTGATTTAGAGGGAGATGACATATCTGACGAGATTGTCAGAGAAGTTGAGAATTTTGAGAACAGACCTAAGTCCAACCTGGACGAAACCGAAGTTGTCAACTTGGGAGATTCAAAAAATATCAAGGAAACTCGCATCAACATTCATTTGTCATCATCAGAAAAGAAGGAATACACGAAATTCTTGAAAGAATATGAGGACATATTCACATGGTCGTACGATGACATGACTGGTCTGAGCACATCCATTGTGGATCACAGACTGCCAACCAATCCAATGTGTCCATCGATAAAGCAAAATCTCAGGAAGTTCAAACCCGACATGAGTTTGAAAATCAAGGAAGAAGTTACTAAACATATCAACGCCAAAGTTCTCAGGGTTGTGGAACACCTGACATGGTTAGCTAACATCGTGCCAGTACCGAAGAAATATGGGAAGGTCAGAGTCTGTGTCAACTACCGGGATCTTGACCAGGCCAGTGGAAGATGCTGAGAAAATGGCTTTCATTACGTCGTGGGGAGTATACTGCTACAAGATGATGCCATTCAGCCTAAAGAATGCAGGGGCCACCTACATGAAGGTCATGACCACTATCTTCCACGATATGATACACAAGGAGATCGAGGTATATGTGGATGACGTTATTATGAAGTCCAAGAAATCCACTGACCACATAGAAGATTTGAGAAAGTTCTTCAATATTTTGCGGAAATACAATCTGAAGCTGAATCCCGCGTAGTGCGCATTCAGGGTTCCTGATGGAAAGTTGCTCGGGTTCATTGTCAGCCACCGAGGGATAGAACTGGATCCGCCAAAGGTCAAAGCCATTCAAGAACTACCACTGCCAAGTAACAAGAAAGATGTGATGAGCTTCTTGGGAAGTCTTAACTACATCAGCCGATTCATAGCACAGTCTACAATTATATGTGAGCCGATCTTCAAGATGATGAAGAAGGATGGCGCGACCAAATGGACCGATGATTGTCAAAAGGCCTTCGACATAATTAAAGAGTACTTGTCAACACCTCCAGTCCTGGTACCACCTGAGCCAGATAGAACTTTACTACTCTACCTTGCAGTGTTAGATGGAGCCTTCGGTTGCGTTCTGGGGCAGCACGACGAAACAGGAAGAAAAGAGCAAGCCATCTATTATCTCAGCAAGAAATTCACTCTGTATGAGGCCCGGTATTCTCTATTGGAACACACCTGCTGCTCTTTGACTTGGGTAGCTCAGAAGCTGAGGCACTATTTCTGTGCCTATACTACATATCTCATATCGAGAATGGATCCCTTGAAGTACATCTTTCAGAAGCCCATGCCCACTAGCAAGCTAGCCAAGTGGCAAATCCTGCTGAGTGAATTCGACATTATCTATGTGACTCAAAAAGCGGTCAAGGTACAGGCACTGGTAGGCCACCTTGCTGAAAACCCCGTGGACGGAGAATACGAACCTCTGAAAACGTATTTTCCTGATGAAGAGGTATCATTCATAGGAGAAGACATTGCAGAATCCTATGACAGTTGGAGGATGTTCTTTGATGGAGCAACGAACTTCAAGGGAGTCGGCATTGGGGTCGTCTTAATATCGGAAACCAGTTAGCATTATCCGATGTCTGCTAAACTCAGATTCCCTTGCACCAACAATATGGCAGAATATGAAGCCTGCATCTTAGGGCTCAACATGGCCATTGACATGAACGTTCAAGAGCTGTTAGTGATTGGTGATTCGGACCAACTGGTACATCAGGTACAAGGAGAATGGGCAATCAAGATTTCCATATCTGCATCACGTGTAGGAATTGAGAAACAGGTTCACAAAGATAGAATTTCGGCATGTTCCTAGAATCCAGAACGAGTTCGTCGATGCATTGGCTACTCTGTCCTCTATGATTCAACATCCAGACAAGAACTTCATTGATCCCATTCCAGTGAAGATCCATAGTCAGCCGGCTTATTGTGCCCATGTCGAAGAAGAAGAAGACGAAAAACCTTGGTTTCATGATATCAAGGAGTATTTATCAAAAGGAGAGTACCCAGAGCTCGCAAATCCTACTCAGAAACGCACACTTCGGAGACTGTCCAACGATTTTTTTCACCGAAGAGGACTCCCGATTTGGGACTATTAAGGTGTGTCGATGCAAAGGAAGCATCCAAGCTACTGGACAAGATTCATGCTGGGACTTGAGGCCCACATATGAACAGTTTTGTTTCAGCAAAAAAGATACTCCGTGCTGGTTACTTTTGGATAACCATGGAAACGGACTGCATCCAGTATGTCCGGAAATGCCACCGCTGTCAGATACATGCAGACATGATAAAGGTACCTCCAAACGAGCTTAATGCAACAAGCTCACCTTGGTCGTTCGCCGCTTGGGGCATGGATGTCATAGGACCGATCGAACCTTCCGCCTCCAACGGACACAGGTTCATCCTGGTAGCCATCGATTATTTCACCAAGTGGGTCAAAGCAGCATCTTACAAAGCAGTAACTAACAAAGTTGTAGCCGAATTTGTCTGCGTCCGTGTTGTTTTCCGGTTCGGAATTCTAGAGTCAATCATCACCGACAATTGTTCCAATCTCAACAGTGACTTGATGAAAGCTATGTGTGAAACTTTCAAGATCAAACACAAGAATTCCATAGCCTATTGACCTCAAATGAATGGAGCTGTAGAGGCCGCCAACAAAAACATCAAGAAGATATTAAGGAAAATGATAGAGAAGTATAAGCAGTGGCACGAGAAACTATCATTCGCCTTGCTAGGATATCGCACCATGAACCGCACATAGACCGAGGCAACTCCTTATATGCTGGTTTATGGTACAAAGGTTGTCATTCATGCTGAGGTAGAAATTCCTTCCTTAAGGATCATACAAGAAGCTGAGCTCAGCGATGCAGAGTGGGTAAAGAACCGTTATGAGCAGTTAGCCCTCATAGACGGAAAGAGAATGAATGTAGTATGCCATGGTTAACTTTATCATAATAGAATGACCAGAGCCTTCAACAAGAGAGTCAAGCCAAGACAGTACACACCGGGGCACCTGGTGTTGAAGAAGATTTTTCCACATCAAGATGAAGCCAAAGGGATTCTCTCCCAACTGGAAAGGTCCATACATGGTTCACCAAGTGCAGACAGTAGGAGCTCTTATACTTGTAGAAATGGATGGAGAAGTTTGTCCAGAGCCAATCAATTCAGATGCAGTCAAACGCTACTATGTGTAATCCTTATACTTTCCTCATATGATGTAAATTGAACTACGACTGACCTGATTCCCGTTTAAGAGGGGATACGTAGGCAACCCTATGGGTTCGGTCACAAATCAATAAAATTTTCATTTTCCCCTGCAATTGGAAACTGGGGCAGAATTTTGAGGAAGACCCTCAAAATTTCAAAGCAAGCTCAGCCGATTGCCGCACTAGCAACAGTCAGAAGCGCTCACCCGCCAAACTAGGGAAGGATTTTGAGGAGGATCCTCTAAATTCCGTAGAAGAAAAAGTTGCAATGTCTTTAATCATGTCACGGTCAACGATTCATCCAAAAATTATTTTGAATTATACATTACGCTATACTTTTACAAAATCATGCATGCTTATTCTTGAAATAGCTTTGTTTATCAAACGCTACCCCAATGATACAAACAGTATCATCAGATCAAGCCAAGAAAATCAAGCAAAGCCAGCGGAGATACGAACTAACACCCTCCCCCCCCCCCCC